>MU404208.1:0-48638 GCA_022695795.1 Biscogniauxia marginata
ATAAATAAATAAATAAATATTAACGTATTATATAAGTATATAAATAAAATAAGCTTAATATATCTTATAAATAAGTCATTTAATTTGTTATATAAAATCGACTTTTTCAAAAATTTATAACTTTGCATGTAAAAATCGTAAAACTTTTAAAACTTTTTTATTAGTTATATAATTATAAGGTTTAACTAAAAATAAAATCGAAAAAATTAATTTTAAAAAATACGAAAATAAAACAAGTAAAAATTAAAATTAAAATAAAACGTATAGACCTTTTTACGTATTTCTTTATATATTTCACTTTTTTTAATTAAACTATATAATTATATAATTAAAAAAAAGATCCGAGATCTTTCCGATTTTTACGTGTAAAGTTATAAATTTTCGAAAAAGTCGATTTTATATAAAAAACTATTTCGTTTACTCGCTTATATAGTACGTTATAAAAATTAAAATGTTTTTCAAATTTTATATTAAATATTTTAATTTTACTTTTTAATATTAATAAATAATACCATAACGAAATTATTAATATTAATAATTAAAATAATTAAAATTTATTTTCAATTTTTATTAAGTTTATTATAATATATTATATAAGCAAGTAAATAAAATAAGCTTATATATAAAAAGTTATTTTATTTATAAATTTGTTTTATTTACTTATTTATATAATATATTATTATAATATTATTTATTTAACATAAAAACTTAATATATAAAAATATTATAAAGAATATAAATAAATAAAAATAAAAACTTAGTCGTTTTATACGTTATTATAATGTATTAAGTATAAATAAACTATATTTAAGTAAATAGTTCCCGTCCTTAAGAGATAAAATCTTTTATTGTCATCAATATAACAACTTAGCAGTTTCTAGTTTGGAAATGAATCTCGAGTCGCAATAGCATTATAGGATAATCTTACCATGCGTTTAGGCATCAGTTGTTCCTCGGTCTCATGAATATACCATAACGTCAAATTGGACTCATATATTATCTAGGTTGGAGTTGTGGCCAAACTCTGCTTAGTCTAACGCACTTCTCCACACGAGTCACGAGTCACAAGTCACAAATGGCAAGACGAAGGTGATAAGGCTCGTAGTAGTTAGTGTATACAGTTCGGCGCACAACTTATATATAAGTAGAAATGAACAAAGCGAGATATCCCATTTATTCCCCTTAAGGACATGTACTCTTACCCGTTCTTCCTCTATACATTGACACACTGAGAGTAATAGTCGTTGTACTTCGTACAGATACCTTCCGCACACGTCGTCGCCCCCGTGAAGTTAATGCCACCGCACTACGACAGACGAAGTTAGTATCCCGCCCCTAGTAACAGAAAATATTCGGTCTATTGGAAACGCATTCCTCCACTAGAAGGTGGCTTCGCAGATAGACCCAAGGGTAGAAATATTCATGAGGATGACTTACCTGCCCGTACAAGGCGACACCGCTGGTGGATCCCGTGGTCGATGGCGCCGTGGCGATGTTAGTTGCCGCCTGCGTCGTTGTCGAAGAAGCTGAGCTGGTCAATGTCGCAAAGGTTGTGGGTACAATGGTGTTGGTTGATATGGCCGATGCGGGAGTCGAAAATGCGGATGAGGCAGCGGGGGTTGTGACGACAGTGGTTGCTGCCGAGTCACTCGCACCGGAGCCTGAAGAGCCCATGAGGGCTGGGCCGGGAATCGTATAACTCTCAATAGTGGTGTAGGGGTTGAACATGATACCAGGATCATCCACCTTGTACAGTGCAGTACCAAGAGTACCCTCAGGCAACTCTGTTCCGGAGCCCGTGACGGCGATGTTAAAGCACTGGGGGTAGTTCTGCGCGCCGTTCTCAGAGGTAGCTCCGTGAAGGGCGATGATCTCGTGACGGAAGACGTAGTTACCGGCCTTCAGGTTTGATGGCACGGTGGTCGTCCAGGTGTTGTTGTTGTCGATCAAGGCTTGTGCCGCCCATGTCTGTGTGCTCGTGTCGTAGCCGGACTCGTCGATCTTGACCCACTTGAGAGTTGTCTTGTCGGCCGCGGAGCAGTCACTCTCGCAGGCGGCAACGTAGGTCAAGACCGGACCGATGCCGTGTGGCCAGGCTGTCCATTGGAAATCAACAGTCCCTCCAGCCTTGACCGACGAGGTTAGGACACCAGAGGCGGCATTTTTGTGGCAGTTGATATCGGCTGTGCTATAGCCGGTGGGGTCAACGAAGCCGTTATCGAGGTTTTCAGCGTACCAGGCAGCGATGTCGGGAAATGATCCAGAGTTTTGCTTTTCATAATAGTAGTCCAGGATAAACCCCTGGTTGTAGGTGCCATCAGTAACAAAGCCGGATACGGTGCCGTGAGCTAGAGCCGAGGTGGCGAAGGCACTAACGGCCACAATAGTCGATCTCAAAGACATCTTGGGCGGGTCACTCAGGGTCTTGACGGTATAAAACAGTTGATAGAAATGAGCGATGTCGCTTTATTCGACGGAAAAAGGGTATGTTAAAAGTTTGTGTATAGTTCGAGCTTCACACGGTGAAGAGGAACGAGCTATCAAAGCGAACGAAGAAAACGAAAGTAATAGAAAAAGAATGTGCGCTACCTGTGATGAGATTGAGATTGGGATGGGAGAGATCTCCCTAACGGAAAAAGAAGCCATCACGAGGGTTAAATACTTGTTCTTGTCAGGAAACCATTCAACATCGCTTTAACTTTTACGATGAGATCGAGGCTCATAAACCCATGACGACCATCATCTATCCGCAACACCAGACTAACCTAGCAGCCTGGAATTGATGGAATGAGGCGTAGCGCAGCCGATTGGTGGAATAGGTGGGAAATGGCCTTTTTCAGTAGTTTCCCGATGGTTTGGTGCTGGGCTATCCTTGCCTCCTGACCCCTTGACTAGGAATTGGCGCCGCCAGTGAAACAGGACTACCCGTCAAAATCCTACGTCCCACTATCTCAACTTTCCATGTTGGTGATCACTTCAGCTGTATCCTAGCTCAGATCCTATACTTCAGATGAAAGGGGCCACTCGTGATGTTTCTACAACATAATACTTGATACGCCGAGTATCCAAATCTAGCCATCTTGCCGCACGCCCCTGCATCGTATTTATTATCACGATGCTGTGGTTTGCAGTCTCCTTCTATCATTCAAAACAAGGTGGCCATCTGGATGAGCTAGGTGTTGCGCGGCATCGCCTAGATAAGAAAGCTAAGGGGCTTGTGGACGATTGGTAATAGATGCATGGTAGATAAACTGGTAAGAGGGGGCGCGTAGTTACGAAGTACTGACAACAAACTCTCGGGTGATGTCCTGCGGACTCAAGCAGGGAGCTGATTCTAGTGAGGGTATGCACTTCAGTTTGGCGTCGGTAGTTATAAAGGCGTACCTGAAGCTATCGAAGTTGTAACCGAGATCAAGGGTATTAGGGGGAGGGTTATACCTACTATGCTCCGTACACAGCATAATGCTACATAATAGTATCAAAGGAGCGCCAGCATTACTTCCGTTCTTTACTCTATAGCGGTGGTCTTCGAAGAACTGGCCACACTAAATGAAGGCACAAGAACGGTAAGGAATATACAGAGAAATCCACACCGTGCCATGACTATGGGACATCCTTAGTAATTACGCTGCCCTAGAGGCCCTCTACTCCTCTACTCCTCTACCCAGCAAAGCCAGCCTCCGTAACGAAATAGCACCGAGACAGTCATGATATAGGTATTAATAAAGACATCAGAGTCCGCCTTACAGACTTTGGCATGCGACCACGCAAGTAAACCTTCTAAATAATAGCTCAGGCCATACCGATAATCTAAGCAGTTTTCTACCATTACCACACCACCTGCGCACTCTACCCTCCCGCCTCTCTTTTCTCTCCAACGTAGTGTAAGAAGAAGGGAGGGCTAGCGAAGCACTAGTGCCTATATTATGTATCCAGACATCGAAATTATATTACGTATTGTGTATACGACCCTGCATGTATGTAAGCGTCTATGCCCCGGACAAAATCATATACCAGAAACCGGGTCGCCACCATAATGGGAAGCGCTTCGGCATTACCTGCTCAATTACAATAGACCCATGTCCCCGTTGAGTGGATGTGCTCATTAATTGAGCGAGAGTACGGAGGGCTGCGAATTTATTTGCTAGTGTTCTAAAATTTAGAACTGTTGCTACATATAACGTGCTTTACTAGTACCCTGCGCATATCAATACCCTACGCACTTTCCCTTACCTTCTTATATTAAAATTAGGATTTAATAATCATAACGTATAGAATTAACCTAAATTACTTAAAATCTAATGAACCTAATATAATTATAGTATTCTAACAAGTACGCGTATTATAACTAGTCTCTTTATAAGTACTATATCGTCGCTTAGAAAGCTGCCCCTCATTTTGCCTACCCCTTTTAAAGCGCTTATCGTGTCGAGCCTGCTTTTCTACCTCTTTTTAAGCTAAAACGTTTTACGTATCCTTTATAATAAGTACCCCCCCTTAATAAACTCGAGTTTTTTTAGTTTTATGGCGTTTACTAAGTGTTTTATTTACTGCTCGAAATATATGTATTTTGGTTAATAAAAACGTTATTTTATAAATTAATATTTTAATGTTTTTAACTAACGTCGTTATTATCTTAAAAATAGGGGTTAAAAAGCTTTTTTAATAACATGTAATGCGACTCTTTATTAAGGTTAATTATAAAAGCGCATTAATCGCATTATAAAGGGTTTAAAAGACTTAAGGGTTAGTGTTAATCGAGGGGGGTATACTAGGATTTGAAGTTTATAACCTTATATTAAGCTTTGAAATTATAGCTTACGGGTCGAAAGGCACTAAGCCAGCTCCGCGGAATTTAGCCTAGCTATTTTAAGCTATTATAAAGGCTAAATAAACTGTTTTAAAGGCGAGGAAAAACTCGACCTTTATAATATAATTAATATAAGCCTTAATAAAAGTCTTAATTTATTAATTATATACCCGTTTTAAAACATTAAAACACTTAATATTTAGTAGCTAAATTAAATAAGAAAAATAAAAAGGTAAATAAAAAGTAATAATGTTATATGCTTTATAATACTTTTAAAATTCCGCCGATTCGTGACTTTCATGCCTATTAAAAATAAGTATTTAATATAAACCTTTAACTCGAGTAAAAGTATACTTATTAAAATGTTTAAGTTATTTTAAACTTATTTTATTATTTATTTAGTTATTACTAGTTAGTTTAATTACTTAGTCGTGTAAAAAGCCGCTTTTAATATATTAACTTATAAGATAATTTTTCTTTTAAATTATTAAAAACGAAGAAATATTTTAATCTTTGTTATTAATATAAGTAATTATTATTACTTATTTCTAATTACTTAGTTAAACTATTTTATTTTTATTATGTCGATTTACGTAAGTTATAACTATTATCGAAAAAATTATATTTATTATGAAATTTATTTCGTTAAAGTTATAAAAATCGGAGTTTTAAATATTATATTTCGTTTATATATTCTTAATTAATCGGAACCACGCGCTAATTAACTTTAAATCTTCGTATAAAGCTCTTTAAAAGTTATAAATATAATTAAAACGCGTTTTTAACTTTAATCGTCGTTATATAAATCGATATGCCTAATTCTTCTTAACATGTAATACCTTTTAAAATTCGAGTAAAAGATTTACTATATTTTTAACACTAGCGAGTCGAGGTGTAAAACCTTAAAAATTTAAATCGAGTATATATTAAATAATCGTATCTTTTTTTATTTTATTTAGTTTAAGGTTTAAAAGTAAATATTTATTAAAAGAAATGTAATTATTTATTTTAAATCGAAGCGTAAATTCGGGAACCTTATAAATTTTCGTAGTAAACCGACGACTTAGCTTTTTAAATAAACAAATAGCCTCGATAGCTAAAATAATTCGTGCTTCCTAGGTTTGAATTTCCATTTATAGTTATTAAGAAAACGCGTGTTAAAGTTCATGGGGTATAAAATAAAGGAAAGTGCGCAGGGTACTGATATGCGCAGGGTACTGATATGCGCAGGGTACTGATATGCGCAGGGTACTGATATGCGCAGGGTACTGGTAAAGCACGTTATGCCGAGGCTCAAGGATACGCAATGGAGCTGGGGTTATAAGCTACGGGGGTCTAAGAACGAACATGAAAACCCACAACTGGGGATTGATAGCCCTTTTATATTTTAGAGGTGCTGACATTTCCTCGTAGATGGATATGTATGAGCTTCAGTCGCATCGGATATAGTCAGCTTCTGGTCTGTCTAACTTGAGAACTATCAGCGGGCTTTGATTGTGGCTTAGGATGAGTAGGTAGATACGTACCTAGGTAGGTACCTAGGTAGGTAGTTATGTATAGGTAGGTACATGTGTCCATATCCTTAGTATGTGACCGCTACCTAGGTAGGTAGGCGGGTATGTTATCTTGGGAATGTCTGGTACCTAGGTACACATGGACAAGTACCTATGTACTACCTACCTAATACCTCCTACATACCTAGGTACTAGGTAAGATATGTAGGTCCCCAGCCCGCTCAAAGGTCCGCCCCGAGCCTCAACGCACCTCCCCCAGGTAGGCCCAGTGGGTCACCCCGCAATCTGCCAACCCCCCGCGCCACCCCTCATTCGTGGCCAGCCTTCCCGTTTCTAGTGACCTCATTGTCTGCTTTTTATCTGCTGGTGATTCTATCTTATTCATCCAACCTCCAATTCACCCTTCCTTGTTGCTCCGTTCTCCTGCATTCACTTGACCGACAATCATCCCCTCTCCGAAATAGATAACAATGCCCTATCGAGAGAACCATGTCTCTATTTCCCTTTTCATGTAACAATGTTCGCTGCCTCATCACTGTTGAAACGCAGAAACTGAACCTCCATCTCCGCCTCCATCTCGACCTCCATCTTGATGCGACGCGACGACACGACGATGGTAGACTATAACCAAGTGTCCCCGTCCGTTTTCCAACTTCCAGACTGGGAGATACCGACACCTCGACCTCCAAGGCGCTCGCTCATAAATCGCTTATCCGACTCGTTCAAGAAGTCGTCATATGTGACTAAGAACGCTACGAGCGAGATAGAAGACAGAGCTGGATGTGCAAAGGAGACATCTGCCGAGTCGTCCACTCTTCCAACACACGACAGCCACCCTGTAGCCACCGCCAACGAAGCGAGTAGACAGCCTACTTCACTGATCGTCTTGTTCCGTTCCCGCTTCGACGCCATCTTCCCTCCTCACCGAACCTACTTTGGCCGCCCCCGGCGCTTCGTCTTGCTCTACATAACCCTCCCGCTAGCCATCTTCATACTCGTGGTCCTTCCCCTCATCATCGGCCTCAGCGTAGGGCTACCGCGTCGCACGTCCCAGGAGCTTCCACTACCAGGCAACGCGGCCATCTACTCAGGCGACCTGACATACTACGACCCAGCACTAGGCGCCTGTGGCATTCACTCCGCCAGCAGCGAGATTGTCTGTGCCGTGTCACATCTCGTCTTTGACGCCGCAGCATCGTCGTCCGGGTCGGGCCCGGATCCAAACACGAACCCTCTATGTGGGATGAAGATACGGGTACAACGAGACTTTGTCGAGGCTGGAGCAGGTATGGGTAATAACAGGACTGTGGACGTCACGGTTGTTGATCGTTGCGAAGACTGTGCGGCGACGGATCTGGATCTGAGTCTTGCTGCGTTCACGCAGGTGGCGCTGCAAGAGAGTGGGCGGGTTATTGCGAACTGGGTTTGGCTGACATGAGCAAGGTTAACTCCAGAACTGTCATGGACGAGTAATAAATGATGGAGTCTAGAAGGGAAATTTTCATTTTATTTTAGACCGGTGATAATGACTTCGATGTCTAGGTACGGGGGGTTGCATGACTTTTTAGGCCTGGAGTTTGAGGCTGGATGGATAACAGCTACATAGGTATATACCCTTTCGCTATGGTTTGTGATGTACGTCTGTACGAAATTTACATAACGTGAAATGAACATTTTTCTATAAGGATCTTGAGAGATATGCCAATCCAAATCGAATGGCTTGCATAGCAGTAGTCTCTTGAGCTGAGCTCTTTGACATAATACTCTCTCCGTTCTAGGCCTGTATACTGATACACAATGCTTCCATTTCCCCGTGTCTTCCCCTTATGCCAGTATACGGTGTGTTATTTTACTTTGTTCATGTTCTACTGAATCGAGTGAACTTTATGTTTGAACAACCCAACCCAACCCAACCCCCCCCCTTTAATTTTTTTTCCTCCTCCCTCCTCAAGGGATATGCTTTAAAGTAGGCACTATTCTTGCAGACCAGAAGAGTCCTTGGCCCTGCCTAAATAGACATGACAAACCACAAGATGGTCAAAAAGGAAAAAAAAAAAACCCCCTTAACTCCACGCTTATCCGGTAGCTCCCAGTGTTATCCGTCATGGCCTATTTCCATCTGACTAAGTCCGTGCCGATTTATGCTCGTGGTGTACAGCGAGGTTTACAAGTCCAAAACTCCAGTTCCAAGTAAACTATTTGTTCTCAACGACGTGCCTCGGCATCAACCGTGTGTGCAGATATGCCTTGCCTCTCCCAGTCGAATGTTGCTGCCTCGATTTCCCGCCGTGCCCTTCTCTCTTCGACAACAATTGTGCGTTCCACTTGAATAGCGCCAGGTTGGTGCTCCATCACAATGGTGTGTTCGAGGCCAAGAGTTGAGACGATGTGTTCCTGGCTGTCACAGCTCGTCACACGACCGATCGTGTCGTCTTCCCCCTCTAATCTTCTTCCTCCTCCTTCAGGCGAGTGCCTGTGCTCCGTTGACCCGAAGTCTTCCTTTGACGGGGTAATCCCTAGTTGCATGTCGTAGGCCGAATCGAGACTGCTTAGGGAATGTCGGTGTGCGGGACGGCTACGACTCAGGTACGATGCTTTGGTGTTTTTATTGGTGCTACGCGTGGTCGAACCGAGCGGCTGGCCCCCGGAGAGACCATACCTGTCTCTGTGCCGCTGGTTGTCTGTTGACGCGGGGAGGTAATTCGTGGGATTCAGGGCGCGCAGGAACGGGAACCAGTCGCGCAGAAGCGGCCACATCATGGGCAGGTTGCTGACATAGATGGCTACCGAGGCCTCACGCACGTACCACAACATGTAGCTCGGGTCCCAGATATTAGTGAGATTGAAAACCTTGGTCAGCAGTGCCGCGAGGATCACGAACAGGCCCATGCCGAAGATTAATAGCAGTACAACCTTACGGCGCCAGGGCATGTTCATCCGTAGAACCAGCGGGATGGGGATCCCAAGCATCAACAGGTCTGAGCTGATGTTGAAACAGCCCGTAACTATGGCATAGTACTGCAACGTCGTGCATTGGGGGTCCGGCGGCGGCACTAGTTGGAAACGTGAGTTAGAAATTACCCTTTCTGGTAAATAAAATGGGGGTTAAATGCATGCCTCGGGAGCAATATGCTCTCAAACTGCCCATATAAGGAAATTCTAGCTCCCGAAACACGCCAAAATGGGAAAAAATGAACTCTTGGAATACATACTGCCCCAATAACCTTCGAAGGGGATGCATGCTGTGAAGAAGGCGACCTGGGACGCCATCCACCCCATCGCCACGTAAACGCCCAAGTACCGGACTGCCTTCTGCTGCGTCAGCCCCAACGTCAGTCGCGTATACATGATCAACATGCAAATTTTGATGGTGTAGATGCAATTGAGCATCGCCTGTTCCGAGACTACCACGATCTTAGACCCGTAAACACGCTCCTGGATCTCCTCGGGGCTGAAGGTGCCCTCGAGTTCGGGCGGGTACAGGTTTGAGCCGCCGCCTTGTGCGATCACGTTCAGACACACTATCAAGGCCGTGTAGAGTCCCTAGATTTCCGTTCAAATCTTCCAGTTAGATTAGGAGGCAGGTGATATGTATGGCGTCACCTGAGTTACTGCTATGCGGTTTTTTTTTTTGGGGGGGGGGGGGGGGACGGTTGTGCCTTAGTGAGGTAAAGATAGAAAGACATACACTTGCGAGCATCATGAGATAGTCATCGATCTGGAAGTTGGTGACGCCACCTAGCCGACGCGCTCGCCCATATCTAATTCATGATAACGTCAGCTTGGTGATTATCACCGGCACGGTATCGCTTTCGCCATTGGGAGTAAATAGTGCCCGGGAGTAGGTAGCTAGCTTACAGCCTCAAGGCGATGAATAAAATGCCCACGCTGTAGAGAGACCAACTTTGCACCTTCAGTGCATCTTGAAACGCTACGTCGAAGTCGGCCATGGTGACCGACTTAACGGGCAAAGGGGTGCTTCAAGCGATTGATATTTTATCTGAACGAGGGGAACATGTTCTATAACACGGAAATGGACGTCCTGTATAGAGCAAGGCAAGGTTGGAATAGAACAAATGCATAGATAGCCGGTGTAGAAGCGAGACTCCCTGGCCATGCAGGAACCAGAGATATGCGCGACACTTTTAAGGAGATCGATCCCAGCCTCACAGACCAAGCGGATATGAAATGTGAGATAGGATAAGACAGGGAAACTAGCATGGGTCATATCATTGGCAGGTCCTGACGAAGCGATACTTATCGGATAAGCCCATAGCGACAGAGTCGAGACATCATGATAGATCTGGAAACTAGCGTCCCAATCTTACACAATGCGATAGGACATTCTTTCCGAAGTCACTTGTTGGTGGCGCCGTTTGACCAGCTCGAGAAATGCGGGAAAGCCCTGGAGGTTGACAATCGGCGCACGGGCGCTGCTGAGTTGGAGGGTTGGGAAGGGAAAAAGTGAGAATCTCCAATGAGACATCTCCGGTTCGAGGGCTCTTTGACTCTACGCGAGATCTCCCCCAGCTCCCCCTCGGGGCGGCAGATAAGGTGTCACTACAGGGTGAGCTATCCCGCAGTGTATATACTGGCTGCATAAATCACATTCGGGGACGAGGTAATTGATGTACCAAGGCGGCAAAACTGACAGATCATATGAAATGATCAATGCGCACCCGAGGCATGATGAGTAAGTTAGGTAGTGTAGACAGATTGGAATGAACCCACGGCCCTTCCAAGTCAGTATTGTTGCCCCCGATACCCACATACCAGGCTCTATGTTGTGTATTATTATTACGAGGATGACAGGCGCACAGAGCTCGGGAACTAAATTTATCTACCCGTCGGACAGAAACGAAAAAACTTGGTTCAACACATATTAAGTAGGTAAGTATTCCGAGCTGCATGTGCTCGGTATGTGTACACTACCTACGTCGGGTATAAGGGGTTCCAACTGAACCTGACTGGCCCACCCCCGGATTATCCATCCGGAAGGGATCGCAATCAAGGTAGGAGTAGCAAAAGAAAGGCTCTGTTGAGGTGAAACAGCGATCTTGCTCCCTCCCGTAGATACCATTCCGGTACGAATTTGACTATAGGCGGTATTCGAGCCTTCTCGCGAAATACCTAGGTGTGATTAAGAAGCCGGAAACACGTACCTGGATAGACACTATTCAGTCTTGTCTAGTGTACAAATCTCAAAGAGTCCCTGCTGGGCGTCGTCTTTTTACGGGGGCAGCGAAAAAACAGATCATGCAACCGACATTTAGATTGCCATATCCACTTCCTCTTTGTGTATGTGGTTGCACCCAGGTAGGGTTTAAGACAAACCTTTCCCTTCTCTTGACTTGGCCATGTTATTCCAGGGAGAGGATTTTGTACATCACCAAGTCAATGTGTTCCTACATAATACACCGCTTCAGCTACAGACGTTGCTATCATATACCTAAATCGATCCTTATTACTTGATTTCTCGCCACGGTCCTCTAGGGCTCTAGAAAACCGGGGCCTTTGAGCTTGGTATATACGATCAAAATCGTATTGCGGTACATACGACTCGTTGCGGTTAGCACAATGCCGTAATTCATTCGAAGCACCACGGGCTCGGGCTCGTACCTTGGCCATGACGCCAATTCGCGAAATATAATGCAAAGAAAGGAGGACAAGCGGGACTGGATATATGACGCGAACATAGATACAAGGACGCCCCCAAATACTGAAAGGATCGAATAGGCGCCAATATCAGTTCCGAAGACCAGGGACGCGATGAGGCGAACAAGGAATCCTTGTGCCTTCTTTAGCATTCTAGGATAGACGCCCTGACGAACCAACGCGGGCAACTAGTCTTATCTCCGATCGGGTTGGCCCTTCTGTGAGTGATCTTGGCTGGGCCGGGAGGCGAAGCGAAATTCCTAGTCGGGAATTGGCCGTAGCGGTGATGAAGCATAACCGGGGCGGCCGCTAAGACATAGCATCGAGAACGCTGTGTGGCCGGTGTCGTGACCGTCGCGTTTCCCCAGTTAGCATTGGCGAAACATAACTTGCTGTGTTCGTGCTCGACATGGAATTGGCACTCTCCCACGAGGTTAGGTTTCGTAATCCATCGCGAATTGTCCACCCATTCCCGCAGGTCAATGGTATATTGCGCTGCTTTGAACATGGCAATACAGCCGATGCCCACCCCGGCGAGTAGGTAAACGAGAAAAAGATTATGCATAATGTTTCTTTGGACTGTGCCTAGGCGACAACGACGTCCAAGTTGTTCGGTCACGTTCCTCCTCTAACCACGTCTGCTTTTTCCTCTCGAGATGAATATTATAACTTCGGCAATGATCGTCGCGCCGGAGGGCAATAATGTGAGGATATATCAACTCCAACCTTCGATCATATTGAGCGGAGCAGAAAATCGCATCGTGCCAATGAAAAATGGCATTGCACTTTTTGTGCTCTCCATAAATGTAGACGTCGCACTATTATGAGCACTTTGGAAGCAAGCCACGGGCAAGAAGATCGGGCTATCGGTTTCATTCTCTCCTGGTATGCCCGTGGGGAAGTGTAGGTCTTCTTCTGCATTTTAGTTCGTTATAAGCAGTCCAGTAACAATGGAAGCCACGGTAATAAAAATAAAGTGAAGGGTTGTAAGCTAGGGGAACACCCAATAGTTGCGAACAACGGCCACCGATGGCACAGGTTAGTAGAAGCATACCTAGGTAGGTATGCCAGCAATCATATTTGAGTGCGTGTATTTCCGAGCAAAATAGGACCATACACAGGCATAGCCATGCCCTGTTTCAACTCACTTGTGATTTGCTATACCAATGACGAGAAACCTCCAGAAGAAGGTGCCGGCATTGACTCTCATTTGGGTGCGTAAGGTGGGGAGCATGGCTGATTGATTAAGAGGATGGTGGAGGAAAATGAGTAGTACAATAAGAAGGGCCCAGAGCAGAGAGGTTGTTTGGCAGAACGGGTGGTGCACGCCTGGGAATTGACAAGAAGCGATGATTAAGAGTTCGTCGACAAGTTACCCGAATATTTTCCATAGAGTTGCGATGACGTGAACATGTCAAATCCACACAAGAGACAGCGTTTTGCCAATCAACATGACGACTTTGCGCATGCTATAGCTATCCAGATTCGAGATCCTTCCGGGAGCGGCGTAGATGTAGGATATGTGCCGTCGAGGCAGCGTGTAGATAATCAGCTAAGTGCCGGTACCAGCTAGATACTTGCTTATAGTCATTGATATAGGGGCATGTCAATCACAATTACAGCGTTGAAAGTGATACCTGGTACCCTAGGCGCATGGTAAGAATGAGCAGTCAAAGTAATGAGTTGGCAAGTGTGCTTCCTTTCAGCACCTTAATTGCTTGTAGTCCACCGCCGGTAGTCCTTGGACAGCGACAGCAACGTACAAGCAACTCCACCTAGGGAAGGAGGAGTATCCAACTTCTGGAGATTGTTTAATTACAATTCAAAAGCCCGCCCGGCCCGATCCAGTACTATCCAACAAGCCTGTCCTCGATCCTATCGGAAAGATCATAGTAGGTGCATGAAGGGTAAGCTTGCGCCATCTTCGTATAGTAGAACTGACCCTACCCCCCCCCCAATTTCGAAGACGGGCCCTTTCCATCTTTGTATCATAGCAATTGAAACTCCACTCTAGAAAAAAAAAGGGATATCAAAATTCTATACATGCCATACCATGCCGACAAGAGACCTAGTCAGAGGCCTCAGGATGAGAATTGAATGGCCGATAACACCAACCCAAATGAACCAGGCCCAGACACAGACCCAGACGCTACCAATATGATGCCGTGAAGTAAGTAAACCCCAAGAAAAGGTGTTCCTAAACGTGGGAACATAACGCAGCCAAACTAATCGGCGATATCAAAATTGGAAGTCGATAGGTATCCTCGCGGGGATCTCTCCTCGTGAATAAATCAGCAGGACGGCACCGGTGCTCTGCTGCGTTCCGGCCGTCCAATGACTCCTCTTCCTCTCATGCGCAAAGTCCTTGCCCTGCTGGCAATGCGTAAAACGTTTGTTATGTTTGTATAGGCCAATATATCTATCCCATACTCAGGCTTCTCTACCTAAGGGAAGGAGGGATTTCGAGAGCAGATAGGTGTAAGACAAATTAATCAGTTGAAACGTAATCCTCACGGATCCCACCCTCTCGATGGTGTTAGAGGATAAAGAAATGAATGCTTTCTGATAAGATAGAAGTGCAGAGGATAAATAAATGATACCGACACCGTCCGAAACAGAAAAAAAAAGATTCGAGATACTCATTAAGAATGAGCAAACGAGAAGCATTTCGGTAGCGACTGAAAAGGGATTCTGGCTTCACCAGGTCTAGATAGCCGTAGAAGAGTGTCCTTCTAGAGTGAGACTAGACGCTGTATCGAGGCTATCGAGACAAGCTTCTTTGCATGAGAAACGAATAAGGATGACGAAACACGGCATCATGAGAAGGAAAGTTCGGACCGACTCTCCCTGCTTCCCGTCTTTTCTTCTTTTTTCTTTTCTTTCTTCCGTCAGTGTCCTACTTGTTTCATCATCACCGTGAAGACTAAAAAGGGACGATGAAAATTAAGCGGGTGAGATCACTGAGTGTAGATCATGTCGAAACCGCCGACACCTAGGTCGTCAAGTTGGGATGTCGCGTCGTTGTAGGCCGTCATAGGAGTGACAGTCGCAGAGGATGGCACAGTAGGGCTGAACTGGGTTAACGGCTCGTGGGCAGAATACGCTGCTAGGTCCGACATGAAATTAGGCACTATGTTGGGCGAGCTGTTGAAGTCAAAGTCCGCAGAAGAGATGGGGACTTCGCCTAAGAATGCGACTTCGGTATTAAGAGCGATGCTGCTGGCGAAATTACAGTCGACGGTGCTCAAGTCATTAGTGGCCATGACTTTGTGGGACATACTGAAGTCGGGTGGGAAGCCTTCCATGCTATTTTCGGTATCCGTATCTGCACCATTCCCGGACAATGGCTGGCTTATATCATCATCACCGTCGTCATCCTCCGGCCGTTGCTCGAACTTGCTTACCCAGATCTCCGTCATCCAGTTTTTGAGCTCGCTCATAGGTGGCCAGTCACCGCCTCCCTTGCCACCTCGCTTGTCATCCTCGCTGCGGTTAGCGCCAGCGTTTTTGTTCTTCTGTCTAGATGGCTTTTCCTTAAAGTGTGTACGGCGGAGATGGGCTGCTGCGTTATAATATGCGCCATATCTCTTCTTCGACTTGCAAGCCTTGCACTTGTTTAAGGGGTTAACGACAGGAACACCAATTGGTAGACCGACCTCGGTCGGGTTGACACAGATGAATTTTTTGACCATAGCTTGGTGTTTGGCATCCTTGTGGCGACGAAGCTCGTGCTCGCCACGAAATCCATCCTTATGCTCATCACACTGGTCACAGAATACCTTGGGCTGCTTCGGCCGGACATACTTAGCTTTCGTGATTGCGGCCTTTCCATCTTTCTTGGTGCTTGTTAGCGATTCCGTAACATTTTGGTCGACTATTGGTTTTGGTTTAAGAGGTGCGTTCAGGGCTCGCTGGTTCTGTTGCTTCAGAGTATCTTTAGCCCGAGCTTTGAGTGAAGAAGTCGACCTGTTGCTAGTCATGCTTGCACTCGATAGCGATCGTTCCATGTCCGAGGATGCGTATAAACCCTCATTAGGAGCCGAGGCAGCGTACTGGTACGCCGAAGGCGGCGCGAGGCTTGAACCGACGGCGAAGAGCGCATCTTCGTTAGGAAATGTGCGTTTTCCTAAAGGCGAGCTGTCATCACTGCCAATATTCTGCTGAGACCCATCTCGATAATAAGAGTCTGCGCCTTGCGAGCCGAGGCTGATCATGCGCACGCCGCCGGACACAGACTGGTTGTCAAGCTGACTATTCTGACGGGTCATCGGGGCCGTATCATACGTAGGCGCTGTTGTCATGGAGCCACAGACGGACATATTAGTGACGTTGAACTGCGGGACGTCGACATCACTATGTTGAACTGATGAGGCGAAAGACGCGACAATCGGGGAAGGCTCTTCAGGAAATGAATGCGATGCAAGCCATTCAGAGGGGTCCATCAAAGGACCAGTCGCAGGTGCGAATTCTGCGAGAGTTGGCATATCAGGCCGGTGCCGGCTTGATTGAGATGATCGCGTGGAATGGGCGAACGCGTATGAGTTTACTGGCTCGTCCCTATCCATGTAATCCATCATACCAGTATTCCGCCTCTGCTGCAAGCTGGCGTTGTGGAGTCTGGGCGGCGGAGATATGGGAGCATTGCCTGTGAAGGGGCCAGCGGATCTCGTGGACAGATTTGACCCAGCGCGGTCCATCTTTTTGGACACAGGAGCTTGTTGAGACATAGTCCTTGGTCTCTTGATGGCGTGAGGGCCATCGCCATGCCGAAGCTACAAGCGCGCGTCAGTACGGAAGTCGAGTCGTACATGGGATTATATTTAGTGAGCTTACAGAGTCTCGCGGGGCAGATCCAGCAATGGTGGTGTCCCCGGGTATGCTTCTCGAGAAGCCTGCTTGACTTACGGGAAAGGCAGACAGTTGGAATTCATTGCGGACAAGGGCATCTGGGGAGCTCGAGTTTGAGGACTGAGGTATTTGGGATTGATAGACGGAGCTCTGTAGCTGCGATAGCTGATGTCTTGCTCTGACAAGGTCCTCCTCTTTACTTCTCAGCACGGCACCCTGCTTCACCAGCTCCGCACGCAATTTCTGTATCTCCAATTGCTCATGGTTTGAGCAATGACTCATGGTGCTTGCCAGATCGCCTCCTTGTTCAGAGAGGTGGTCGGGGATGCTAGAGTCAAGGGACGAAAGGCAAATGACAGGCGACGTGCTTCACTCTTACATACGCATGTACCCACAGACACACACTCTCTCTAAGACAGTCAGCCCTGCCGACGGATAGGCCAACAAAAATATACGATGTTTGTATTCTCGTCAATGAGGATATATCAGTCCGAGAACAAAATCTATTGACGGCACGTTATTTGATCTGGGAAAAGAATGGAGAACAAAAAGAACAAAATAAGCTTCGATTTCGAAGACTGGACGACAACGAACAGATTATGTACCACCACTCAGTCGAGATGAGGCTTTGGCACATTCGTGGCAGTGGGTCACACACAACATACAGGGTCTGCTCCTCCCATCCCCGTCACTCTGCAGATGCGTGCTATGTATGTACTGTACTGGATGTATTTAATTTACGAGAATCCGGCACGCCCTCAGATCGACTCTTGGCTCCTGCAACTTGGCTAGGTTTAGACTGATACCCCTGCAACGTTGATGAACCTGGTGGTGGTGGTGGGGGACAGTTGACAGACAAACTAGGTAGTTGTAATAAGGTCAAGGACCTTTGTGTGATAAGTTGATTTGGCAAGCCACTCGGTCCAGGGCTATGCTACGTAGGTAGGTACTGCTACTTTAGTATTTAGCTAACCTACAAGCATCACGACCAGCATTATTAGTACCTACTATCGTATAAATGTACCTAGCTAGGCACATATGTACGCACATATGTATGTATGTAGGTATGTATGTATGCATGATACTTGCATCTAGTACTAGTAGCGGGAGTATGTGTACTACTACACTAGAGGAACGTCAGTCACCTATTAAATGGGGTGTGATGGGCCGGAGGGAGGGTAGGATTGGCCGCTATAGGAAGAAGCCTGAGAGAGCTAAGCCTACTTGGAACTTTGGACAGGAAGAGTGAAGTGGAAATGTCTTGGTCTTGCAGGACTACGTTAGAGACGGCGCCGTTATGATTTGCAGTGTAGTGATGTAGCCTGCGAAGAGGCATATTGAATGCAAATTCAATGCAATTCAACCCTATCTCTTACCGTGATTCATACATATGTACGGATTACACTACAATATGCCCATAGAGCCTCTGTCGTGGAATCTTACAGGTCAGTTGCTCCAGTTGTCCTTACAGGGGCACCACGCCCGGGTGACGCAGCAGTGCAGCTAGAGAGCTGTCTGACGCCGCGAGAACGGCCCTGTGGAAGTCCGGAATGGACTTCTCACATATTGACGTAAGGACAGTGTGGCCAAGGCACGATAAGTGACAACGGTAGAACAACATCTGGTCTACGTAGCTGAGAAGGGTCCCGAGTTTCAAGAACCGGAAATTCAGAGGGGAAAAAATAAATAAATATAAATACAAATAAATCAAAATAAAAAGAAGGCGCGTGGCTGTGGTTAAAATTGCTGGAGATGGCAATTCTTCGTTTTTATCGTAGTATCACGGCTTTCCCTAAAACCTGATGCAGTGGTGTATGTATTGACTTCGATGTACGGTAGCATCAACAAGTTGTCAAGTTACCGTTGGACAATAGCGATTGGTATTGGCCCACTTGGATCTCTCCGTACGTCCCCACACACATGATCACGATGAGCCGATGGAATTGAAAACCGCAATTCCCATTGTCTACGGAGTAGTGGCCGCTGAGCAAATCCGTAAAATTTGACTGGCACCCGGTTGGTGTAGGCTGGGTAGGATGGCTGGTGAAGCTAATAAACGTGGCATACATAAGCAGTTGTACAGCGTCCACCCGAATCTTTCTCGTGACATGCGCGATAATTTCTCTCTTTTCTTCATTCTCAGCTGCCGAAGCGCTTCGTATGGGAATGTGTATACATACCTATACATGTAGATATAGAATGTGAGTAGGTATGTAGGTATGTCTATACATATGTATGGGTTGGCGTGCATGCATAGGTAGATACCTACATACAGACGACTCCTCGTCCACACGTAATGTACATACACACGTACATACATACATACTTACAGACGAATCTCATCAGCTGCATACAATCTGGTGTTAGGATCGCTGGATCGTTGTAAATTGGGCCACAAGCGCCTGGCCTATCAGGTCTGACTGCGTTTCTCACTTGAGCAATCGTATTTATCAGCCCACCAGTCAGGAATGACATTGACTTGCGCGCCAGGGGCACATGGAAAAGCGGAATGGGGCCATGACTGGCCGATGCCCTCCCCCCAGCACGCGATGGCCTGCAAGGGAGAACCTCGTGCGCATCATCCAGGAAAGTTGCATGAGGTGGCTTGCCAACCCTAGTCAGCGTGCCTAGTGCTGCTGTTTGCCTTATTTCGACGAATCGGTGCTGGCACCGCACTTATTGGGTCTCGATGTGTTGTCCAAGAGTGAGGCGGCCGCCCTGCGGAATCCTTTGAGTGGTAAACGAGCTGCCGTGCGGACCATCCATCATCCTGGCGGGCAACGGTGGGTCGCCCAGGACACGACGCAGCCAGCAGAGGTGCCATATTGCTGCCTCAGAGCCTTGCCCGATGTCAGAGTGCAACAGACCTCGCGACAATGCCCAGAGAGAGATGTTATGTTGCGCTTAGGTTGTTTGATAATATTCTTACGCGTGACGGAACGGATCTGCACCCATACCGCAGACCATTTTCCTTCCAGAAACCCGCCCCCCCCCCCCGGCCGTAACAGCCAGCTTGCCCGACCCAGAGACGTACCCACCGGGTCCAGCTTTCCAATAGCACAGTCGTAAAGGTTGCACACCTCTCGGCTGACTGCCTGCACGTCGATTGGGTGGCATGCCACCGCCACTTGGACTGTAGGGCAGGCAATCTTTGCCGGCCAGCTGAAAAACGATGTCGGTGAGATACTGATGCCGCCGTCACTAAGCGATAATGGGTAGATAGTGGACGGTGACGGCCTAATGGCCTGCCTCGGAGCCCTCCGTTTCACAATGATCGTCAGTGCGCTCTGCCGGATGTTGCGATTTGCAGATGCTCGGCTCGGCTGGAGATAGATGCGATCTCCGGTCCCGAACGACAAAATCATGGACTTAGAACCGTAGCTGAACAATTTGCAGTCGAAATCTCGTACCTAGATTGCTTCTATTTTCTACTCGGCTGAGACGTGACAGATCACATTAGTGACGAAGTAGAGACATCCTACGGTCCGAGACATCGTCACGTCACCATAGGTTAGAAGGTCTTTCCTTCTTTTCTTCTCTTTTTCTCTCTGTGCTAGTTCCTTGTCAATTCGGGATCCTTATATCGATCTGCAGATAAGTGTCGGAGAGTCGCAGGAAACGTTGTCACCTCTACCGTGGCTGCGTGGGTGCAAGTCGGTGCCGGTACACCGGTGTTAGACTGTAACAGATTACCCTCCATACCTCCGGACAATGCTCAAAACCAGCTGCTTGGCACTAAAGAATCTCGCTTTACCGTAATTGACGTAGTAAGTAGGGCAGTCTAGCCTCTGATTGTAGTAGTAGTACTAGTCCGTAAGCCTGGGACATGCTTAAATTATTGGGAAAGGTTTGCTGGCGAATCTCCCATAATTTATACGTTGAAAGTCAGTGTACAAGCCCTTCTAACTTTGCCCCCCCCTAACCATCACCACCACTCTGGGGGCCAGCCCCTAGACCCCCTATGCCTCGCTTCGCTCGAACTAAGATCATACCTTTCATCTAGTATTTTTTTACCATTTTATTAGAAACCCCCTAAACCCCCTTTTCGCATATTTATAACGAGCTGCCACCTTTAAACCCCCGTTAAAACACCACATTTCTTAGCTACCTCTTGATATTATATAATTATAACTTAATTTTAAATAAGTTTTAAATTAAATAAATCGATTTTAACATTTTTATAATTAATTCGAGGAAATAAAAAACTTTAAAATTAAATTAAAGTTTAAATTAAATCTTTTTTAATTAACTTTATTAATTTTAAACCTTTTTAAATTAAAAATAAATATTAAAATAAGTTTTTAATAAATTAAAGTTTTATATTTAAATAATTATAAAACAAAATTAATATAAATATATAAAAATATAAAAATATAAAAAAGGTGTATATTATATTAAAAAGGCAAGTTAAATATAATTAATATATTTTTATATATTTATTATAAGTTAAAAATTAACTTAAAATAAGTAAAATATTTATTAATATTTATTATAATAAATATACACCTTATATTAAGCCTATTTATAACAATATATTAATAATGAAGATTTTAAATTTTAAAGTTTTATTTAAAACTCTTTTTATAAACCTAGTTTTTAATAATATATAATGTTATACCTTTTATTATTTTATATTAAAAACATTTATTTAATTATATAAATAATTATTTTTATACTATTTTATATAATTAAATTAAATTATATATAAATTATAATTATAATTATAATTTATTAACGTATTTTATAAGCGAGTAAGTTATATAAGCAAATAAACTAGTTTTTATAACTTTTATAGTTTTAATTATTAATTAATAATTATTATTATTCGAATTGTTTTTTTTAGTTTTACGCTTTAAAAACAAAATATTTTTTATATTAAGTATTCGGTTTTTTAATACGTAATTTAAGTTAATTAATTTATTATATTTTCTAAGTTAAAACCCTTTAAAATTAAAATAAAGAATTAATAATAAATAAAATTAATTATAACTCTTTAAATTTTAAATTACTAAATACCTTTTTATTTATTATATAAATACGCATATTATAATTAATTTAATTATATATATTATATTATTTTTATTTAGTTATTACTTTTTTAAAGCCCCTCTTTTTTATTATTAATTATAATATTATTCTTTTTAACTTATAAAGTTATTCCCTTTTTTATATTAAATATTTTTTAATTTTATTTATAATAAAATTAAATTATAATAACGTGTCTTATAAGTAAGTAGGTTATATAAGCGAGTGGGTCATTTAATTTCTTATATAAAATCGACTTTTTTAAAAATTTATAACTTTACACGTAAAAATCGTAAAAATCTCGGACTTTTTATTTTAATTATATAATTTCAAGGTTTAACTAAAAGTAAAATAAAGAAAATAAAAAAATAAAATGTATAAAGAAATACATAAAAAGGTCCGTGCGTTTTGTTTTAATTTTAGCTTTTACGCGTTTTCTTTTCGCGTTTATTAAAATTAATTTTTTCGATTTTATTTTTAGTTAAACCTTATAAATTTATAATTAAAATAAAAGGTCCGAGACTTTTCCGATTTTTAAGTGTAAAGTTATAAATTTTTTAAAAAAGTCGATTTTATATAAAAAATTAAATGACTTACTCGCTTATGAAACATGTTAACACTTTATAAGTTATTATAAGTATTTTAACTTTTAAAATATTTAATTTATATCGAGGTTAAAAAAAGTATATACGCTTATTATATAAAAAGTAATATAATAATAACTTTTTTAAATTGAAAAAACTAATTTAATTATATAAAACTTAGTTTATATATTTAAAATAATTATTAAAATAATAAATATTTTTATAAAGTTAATTAAAAAGTCTTTTTTATAACGTAATAATAATAACGTTTTATTAAGTTTTTTAAGTAATTATTATATATCTTTTTTAAGATATTAAATATCACAACGGTGCTTTATAGCTGTTACGTTAATAACTTTAAAAGGTCAGCGATTTCACTTATAAAAGTGAAATCCAAGGCTTTAATCCTGTTATATAAGCTAGCCACCCCGTGGCTAGCCCTTTATAACATTAAAATATATAAAGTTAAAAAGTTATAACTTATATAATAAATAATTAAATATATAAAGTATAATAATATCGAGTTTTTTATAACATTTTACGAATTTTATAAAATAATAACTTTCGTGATTATTTAAAATTAATAAGCGTTTAAAACCTCGTATTTAATTTTTAATATAAAAATTAAAATGTTTTACAAATTTTATATTAAGTTTATTTATTATTTAATTATTAATATTAATAATTTAAATAATTATAACTTATTTTCGATTTTTTTATTTAATTTATTAAAGTTATTTATATCGTTTTATATTTATTATTATTATATTAATTTAAATAATCGTTTTAAATATAAATCTTATTTTGTTAAAATTATATATATATATATATTTTAAATTTTAAATTTTATAATCATTTTATATATTAATTAAATCATTTTTAATATATATTTAAATTTTCATATAAAGTTTTTTAATTAATTATTTATTTATTTAAACGCGTTTATAATGATTTTTGTCGTTTATTACAAGGGGTTAGCCATGGGGTGGCTAGTTATATATAACAGGATTAGAGCCTTGGATTTCACGTTTATAGGTGAAATCGCTGACCTTTTGGGGTTGTTGGCGTAGTGGCTATAAGGCACCGTTGTGACAATTATTTCACTTAACGAGTAGGTGTATAAGGGTCGCTTGTTTAAACTAGCTTTAAAGCGAGTGGTTGCGAAAAGGAGGTACGAGGTACGAATGTTTAGAAATCGGGATGGTTTTAGAGTCGTATTATATCGTCTCGAGCGATAAGCTAATAGACGCTGCCGTGGAGTGTTAATTCGTTAAACCTTAATATGTGCTTATAAGGTACGGTACGCTAGGCTTACGAGGCTAGGTAAGTACCTTAGGGGATTTAATAATTCACTTATCGTATTAAAGTCCACTTTAATATATCTCTTAGCTTTTAGCGATTTGGGGACGAATCGTATAAAGAGGATAGTTGTTATAAGGGGTTAGTTACGAGGTGGCTAACTATATATAACAAGATTAAAGCTTTAGATTTTACTCTTATAAGTGAAATCGCTGACCTTTTAGGGTTATTAACGCAGCGGTTACAAGGCACCGTTATAACATCGTTATATGAAATTAAAGGTTTAGTTTTTTTCGATTTATTTTATATCATGTTTACGTAATAAGAGGTTTATTATCGCGATAATATAACTTAAACAAAAAAGAAATAATTAATTATTTAAGTTAATAATATGTTAAATAATTATTATTTCTTTATAAAACGTAAATTCTTAAATATTTAGTTTTATAATTAATTATATAAATATATTATTATTTCGCTTTTATAATGTTATATAAAAAACATCGTAAAATGTCGTTAATTTATAATAATTTATTTTTAAATAATATTGTTTATATTTAATTATACGAGTTATTCGAGTTTTTATTAATATTATTAAGTTTTAAAATAAATAAATAATTATTTTTTAATTATTTTAATTTAAAAAATATAAATATAGTTTTATACGTTTTAATAATAATAATAAATATATTAATGTATTATATAAACAAGTAAACGAAACAAGCTTATAAACGAAATTTTATAATTATTATACTTTTAACTATTAAAAATTATTTGCGTTATATCGAAATTAACTAATAATTACTATTATTTAAATTGTCTTATTTAGCTTTATACTTTAAAAACCAAATACCTTTTTTATATTAAGTATTCGGTTTTTTAAAATATAATTTATATTATTTAATTAAAAATTAATATATTTATTATTATTTTTAAAACGCGTAAAATTATAATTATAATTTTATTTTTTTATTTTTTTATATTAATTAATTTAATTTAATAACTAAAAATATTATTTAAAACTTAAATTAATTATATTATTACTTATAAATAACGCTATTTAAATATTAGTTTTTATTAATTATTAAAAATTTACGATGTTTTTAATATTATATTACAACGACAATTTAAAAATATATTTACGTAATTAATTATTATATTAAATTTCTAAAAATTTATACTTTATAAAAAAGTTATAATCGTTTAACATATTATTAACTTAAATAATTAATTATTTTTTTCCGTTTTTATTACGTTACCGAGATAATAAATATCTTATTACGCGATTACGACGCGAGGCGCGTTAAATAAAATTAAGCCTTTAATTTTATATAGCGATAAAAAACCCTTTAAACGCGCTTAAATAAATAAATAATTAATTAAAAAGCTTTTTATAAAGACTTAAATATATATTAAAAATAATATAAAATAATATATAATATAATTACAAAATATAATATTTAAAAAGAAAATATATATAATTTTAACGAGATAAAATTTATAATTAAAATGATTATTAAAATTAATATAATTATAATAAAATTAATAAAATAATCGAGAATAAATTATAATTATTTAAATTATAATATATTATTTTAATAAAAAATATTTTACTTCGTAATATTATAATAACTTATTATTATTAAAAAGTAAAATTATAATATTAAATAATAATTAAATTATAAATAAGTTTAATATGGATTTTATAAAGCATTTTTATAAATACACGAAAAAGAAAATAAAAAAAAATATATATATTTTTTAATTTTAAATAATTATAAAAGTTATTATTTTATTAACTTTAAAAATTATTATTATAAAAAATATCGTTATATTTTATATATTTTAATATTTTAAAATAAATATGTAATAATTATTTATAAAGTTTAATAAATCGTTATTATATTTATATTATATAAAAACTTTTTAATTAACTTTATAAAAGCTTTTATTATTATAATAACTATTTTAAATATATAAATTAAATTTCGCGTAATTAAATTAGTTTTTTTTAATTTAAAAAAAGTTATTATTATATTATTTTTTATATAAAAAGCGTATATATTCTTTTTTAACCTCGATATAAATTAAGTATTTTAAAAAATTAAAAAATTAATAATAACTCGTAAAGTGTTTTTATAATTTAATTATATTATAAATAAAATTAAAGGTATTAAAAATTTTTTTTATAAATATTATAAATACTTATAATTAATTTATAAAGATTATTTTAATATTAATATATAAAGTGTTTTTATTACGAAATAAAATTACTCGTTTTCGGGAAATAAATTACATTTTTAATAAGCGATATAAAACTAAAAATAAGTAATTACAAATAAGAGAATTATTTAATATAAAAAAAGGTTAATTTTATAAGTTAAAAAAATAATATTATAATTAATAATAAAAAAAGGAAACCTTAAAAAAGAGTAATAATTAAGCGAAAACGATATAATATATATATTTATATAGCGAATAATTAATAATATTTATATAATAAATAAAAAGGTATTTAGTTTTTAAAGTATAAAGCTAAATAAGATAATTTAAATAATAAAAATTATTAATTAATTTCGATGTGACGTAAATAATTTTTAATGATTAAAAGTATAATAACTATGAAATTTCGTTCACGAGCTTATTTTATTTATTTACTTATATGGTACGTTATTTATAAATTAATTAATTTAAATTACGCGTTAAAAAACTAAATATTTAATATAAAAAAGGTATTTAATTTTTAAAGTGTAAAAAAAAATCGATTTTTTTTAATTAAATTAATTAAATTATTTATAACATACTATATAAGTAAATAAATAAAACAAGCTTATAAACGAAATAGTTTCTTATATAAAATCGACTTTTTCGAAAATTTATAACTTTACTTATAAAAATCGGAAATATTTTAAACCTTTTTTCTAGTTATATAACTATATAATTTAATTAAATTCAAATTCAAAAAAATATAAAAATATAAAATATAAAGAAAACACGTTAAAACTAAAATTATAATAAAATGTATAGACTTTTTTACGTATTTTTTTATATTTTTTATATATTTTTTTGAATTTTACTTTAATTAAATTATATAGTTATATAACTAAAAAAAAGGTTTAAAATATTTCCGATTTTTATAAGTAAAGTTATAAATTTTCGAAAAAGTCGATTTTATATAAAAAACTATTTTATTCGCGAGCTTGTTTTATTTATTTGCTTATATAGTACGTTATAATTATTAAAATAATTATAATTTTAAATAATGTTTAAAAATAACTATATATTCACTTAGATATTAAAACTTCATTTTATTTTAAGCTTTTCATCGGCCGCATAGGGTGGGTCCTAGGCCGATCTACCTATTATCTGCTATCGGCCTACCCGTACCTCTGCGATGACGGATAATGCCACCTTCACCTTCGCGGCTCATTTGGCATTTGATAGTTGGCATCTTTCGTCTTGCCACTCGTCTCCTATCAACACCACCCTCCTTATCATCACCGCCATCACCAGTAGACCTCGGTGTATGCAACTATCGTTGTTCATATCCATCTTTGTCCATGTGACATATTCCTGAACAAAGCGGCACCAATGCGCCGTCTCCCATTGCTTTTCTGGAGCTGGTCACAGCTCCAGCTCCAGCTCTGCCGAGCTCGCCAACCCGGCTTTAGCATTCACCACGATCTTCTAGCATACCCTCAGGTATATAAAGCTGTTTTCCCTTCCTAGCCTACGATCGCCATACTGATGACCGGCCTATCAAGTTTGAGGTAGTATTTTCAGAATCATACATCTCCGAACCTGAAGCCCAGGCCCTTGTTGAGAAGTCGGATCCTTCTCATCCTAACTACGAAGCCGATTTCACGAGTCAAACCGATCTCGCGACGAAAATCCATGCTGCCAAGGCCGCAAACGATGCCGAATTTGAGGATCATCACGAGTATAGAACGACCGAGACGTACGAGATCATGAGCATGCCACCTCTTCGTTACCTTTGTGCCATACCAATCATAGACCCCCCCCCTGCCCCGAACAAGACAGCGACCGAGCTGGCCAAAGCTGAGGAAGCACGGGAAATGGAGAGGGCATCGGCTCATGGCTGGGACCTTGTTAATGGCCTTGATGGCAACTGTCTTTACTACATGTCGGGTTGGTGGAGCTACCGTTTCTGTTACGGCCACGACGTCGTCCAATTTCACGCTCTTCCCGCGAGTGTGAAGAGCGGCCCGCCCGTACGAGACCCGAATACGGCTGAGTATGTGCTGGGAAGAGTCCCTGATCCTCATCTGGCCTCGCGCTCCTCTCGACGTGGCCAATCGAATCAACAGAACCACCAAGGGCAGTCGGCTGGTGCAGCACCTCCCAACACGGAGCTACAAGTGAAGGGCGATCAGCGGTATCTTGTTCAGAAGATGACTGATGGTACTATCTGCGATCTGACAGGGCGCGAACGGACAATCGAGGTACAATACCACTGCAGCCCAGGCACCACGCAAGACCGCATTGGTTGGATTAAGGAGGTGACCACATGTGCATACCTGATGTTGGTCAATACACCACGTCTCTGTGTCGACGTAGCATTTCAACCTCCAAAGGAGGAGATAGCCAACATCATCAGCTGCAGGGCTATTGTGCCAGAGGCGGAGCGAGCCGAATGGCATGCACGTAAAACGTTAGAGGCGCAGGCTGCCATGGTAGGCCAACCCAAGGAAGCAGCGAAGACACCGATCACTATTGGAGGCATAGTTGTTGGAGGACGACGGATTCTTGGCAAAGGAGAAGATGGCAAGGAGGCACCCAAACTTTCACCACCGCGGAATTATCGCGGCGGAAGTCTCGGGCCATTGATTGAAGTTGTTGCTCAGGGAACTAGCAAAGATGAGGGCGGCAAAGTTGAGATTCTGACTGACGAGGAGCTTGCGCAGCTGGATCTTAGTCCGGATGTAATCGAAGAATTGAAAAAGGAGCTGCAGAAGCTTGCAGGTGATAGAGGCTGGAAACTCGAAGTTGTGGAAGTACCAGGTGACCCTCGGGAGATTCGTGGGGTGGTTGATGACGATGCCGAAAGAGGGGATGAAGACCAGGGAGCAGATGAAGAGGGTGAAGAGGGAAGCACGGGAACAGGCAGCGAAGAGAAGTTCTTCAAGGAGGAACTTTAAGATACCAAAATAGCATTGTCACATGGCAAATGACATTATTCGAGGGATAGTGGAAATTGATTATTATCTTTCTAGGTGTTCGTTTCTGCGAGCTACTAATATGTAAGATATTTCTAACGTCCTATCACCTCGTCGCCTGGGGGGCCCTCTCCCCGACGCCAGTTTAATACTTGTTTCGAACTCTTGCAAGTTTCTCAGTCTCAGAAAACAGAGCCTCTTTGTCGATCTGCTTACTACTTCTAGTCGTTGTTGTGCAAATCGTCACAAGCCATCCCGCAATCCGTGTTGTAGAAATATATGTTAGAATCAGCTACTGTAATAGAAGTACGAGCAGATTGGCAACTCGCATCGCCGGACGTCCCATACTAAGTGTGGCTTGCTTCCACTCCCCTTTGGTCGTGCAGTCGATAATTATGGTAGCTAGCAGCCCCCCCTTTGTCGTTCAAAAAAAGAAATGCTTTCTAGATTTGTCAGGGGGGTCGGAGGAAGTCAGGCCAATGGCGAGAACATGGTAGCGGGGGCAAACGGGAGTGCGAGGTGGGCCTTGTAAGGCGGTACGCGATACGCAAACCAGCCTGTAGA
The DNA here is from genome assembly GCA_022695795.1 of Biscogniauxia marginata. Classification (NCBI taxonomy): domain Eukaryota; kingdom Fungi; phylum Ascomycota; class Sordariomycetes; order Xylariales; family Xylariaceae; genus Biscogniauxia; species Biscogniauxia marginata. The sequence goes on from MU404208.1 coordinate 29,477, forward strand.
CGACGGGTGGATGGATGAGCGATGTCCATACCTACCTACCCGGTAGGCAAACCGGCCACGAGGGGTGTAAGAAAAGCGAACAGGTCTAACAAACTTGACACTTAGCTAGGTTATAGAAGTTGAAGACCTGAACATATAGAACGTTGCTATTAACCTTTGCACGTCTGATTTGTGTCTGGTAGACACCTAACAACGAAATTCAAGATTGCACAGTCGAACGTCAAGGCTGCCATTTGTGATCAAGTGAATGCTAAGCTGAGCATTATCAGCTCTGCGAAGGGCATTATCCCCAGAGTTACTGCTGGTCTGATGCAAACTACCCCTATTAGGTGCAACACAGATACCTACCCTTGTTACAATGTAAGACATGCGCTGAGTATGCCTCACATGTTCCAATGTACACAGTGCCAAACGCCAAGTATTTAATTCAGCCCAATGCAAACCAGGTATAGGTGAAGCTGACCCTCGGTTGAGTCAAGCCAGCAGAAAATCTACCGAGTAGTATAACAGCCTTGTAAATCTGGCCAATGCAATGTCAATATGATTCTGCCTGGAAATAGTGCAATAATTCCAACTGGGAAGATAGTCGAGTCGATTAGTCCTCCTAGGAAGGTCTAGTAACTGGTCTGCAAGTTGACCCCTGACAATACCTGGCCAAAGTAACGTCACAGACAATCTCGGCATAGACATGGAGGAGCCTCCCGTGTATGACCATAACTCTAAGGATCGAGATTCGAGTGTACAGATGCCACCAGTGATTCCCTCTCGTATTTCTACTTTCAAATTAAAAACTAGAACCTTGAGGAGTATTTTACCCGGCGTGCAAGCATATGAGCAACCTAACGTTGCCCTCTAGTCACGGCAAGACGCTAACATAATTCACTACGATGAAAGGAAGCGTATATTTTTGATCGTCATAATAGCCATATGAAATTACTGATAGCTTTTTATCGCGATGCGTCTAATATACAAACATACGACTTGTCTTATGTAATTAAATACGTCCTTACATACATGCCATGATGCTAGTAGTCCGCGATGAGGTTATAAGATATTCGGAACATGTATATTCCAAATATGGCCTCTATCTTACATACTACAGCTAGGCCAGGTGTACTCACTTTTGGAGGAAAATTTATTTTACCAGAAGCTCTACATCGTCAAAGGCGACCACGAAAGGGCACAGCATTAGAACTGCCTCAGAAGTGAAAATTATAAAGTCATCTATATATTCATTTCAGTCATACTAAGCGAAGCTCTGTAAAATCGTGAAACCCTCGGTACAAGAACACGTGAGTTGCAGCTAGCCTAGAAGAGACATCAAAAAGAGACTTGTTACTGAGAAACTGTGGGTCTAAAGGCTAAGAAATTACTACTATTCGCTATCGAGGCCTCGAGTTTTAAAAAGCACATACGATATAATAATGGGGCAATAATGGGCAATACTGACTCTCATTCCTAGTTGGCAGTTGTGATTGGGAACACTAGTATCTGTAGTAAACTACATAGGCAAGTCTAGCACTTACTCGTTACCAGCGATTTAACCTAAGCGATAAACCGCGAATAGAGGCTATATATTCCATTCTTAGTCACGCAGGACCATTTATTTAGACTGTTAGCAAGGAACCATGTGGAATATTGAATACTCCTAACCTATATGCGTACGATCGAGTTGTCGCTAATAGTGCGTGTTATCCGACCCACCTAACCCCTTTTCCCCTTTAAGTTCAGCACCAAGTGAGCTATGATAATGCATTAGCAACGATGCGTCGTACGTCAGTATAGGCCAGGAAGAGGTGTTATGCCGGAAATGTATGTTCTGGATCTTGTTCGTGACGGAAAGGGGCTTTGCTATCTTGAGAAACAAGCCACCCTGAGGAAGATACCGAGCTTGCTAAGTACAGGTCATAGATATGAGGCCCGGAAATTCATTATAGGGTTTATGAAACTTGTCGAGAGTTATGTGCCACTCGACGAGAGCTTTGTCAACGCCTGGAATGATGGAAGCGACTCGAGGGTGTCGATCTCCACATACCGTAACCTACAGAAGAAACTTGCACAGCCACCGGACTTGATATCACGGCCAAACAGGTAAAGCCTGCCCAGGGTGACTAATCTGGTTGATTTGTATGAAGGAGACAGAGAGAAAAATGTTGAGGAACCAGAGCCGACGGTAATCCATAAGGTCGACCTGCTTATGGCGCAGAAGTGATAGCGTTTGATTGTGTAGCAGTCTTCGTTCCGACAGGGGCTGTTGTCAATGGCGGCGTCAGACGAGAGCATGAAATTCGCGTTCACTCTCTACAAAGCGCGAGATACGGCCTCAATCCCTCATTCACTACCGAGTTCGGCTATAGAAATTCACGGCATGGGGATATTTGCAAAGATATTTGAGGTTAGGGACTTGGTGTGTCAAGCGAGTGAAGTTATCAGCTAAGTTGTAAATATTTAAACTATTTGCTGAAGTATTTCGAATGTACTAACTGATAATGGATTCGTAGTTTAGTAGGAGCGTATGAATCTAGATCTAGCATCTCTGGTAGGTCTTTCAGTGGTGCCATAGCTGGCACTGTAGGAATGGATTTCGTAGGTGGCGAAATGGGACTTCTCTACTAGAGGGGGAGAGTCGGCGTAAAGACGGATCCTATTCATTTTTTCGTGAAGACGCTGAGCCTGAGCCCGAATAGCCGGATAAAGTTCACAGAAAAGCTGCTAATGCTTGCTGGAAAGACACCCGGTGGAACGAGGACGGCGCTCAGCCCGGCCTTGTCTTCACATACGACCTCAAGCTCTGGGACTGAAGCAAGCTGGGTTGGAGGCAGAGCCGTTGCTAGATAAGTTACTGATGAAAGAGATGTTGATGAGGTTATTAGCGCCTTGAATCTAAGCAATATGCAGTTTACTAGAGATACGCACACGGCTAACGACATTCACTCTACTACAGTCCTTGGAAACCCCTTATTTAGATCAGGTACGGAAATGAACATAGGTATTGGTATTGGAGGGAGTTTAATTACAAATGGTAAAATGCCAAACGATCCGGGTTGACAAGTTTATCAACTTCTTCATATACTAGCACAACCGACTGGAGCAATTGGAAGCGGTATACTCGCGGCAGCGAACTCTCAAGACACTGGCTTGTCATCGGGAATAGTGGCAGGATCGTCATCACCTGGGGCATTCATAGGTGGCGACACTGGTGTGATAACACATAATGACTATGCCGATCGAAGGGAGGTAAGCGGCCACCGGACTATGACTGCTAATTTTCCTGCAAGTGGCATACTGAGAGTTTAATGGAACTTATCGGCATGCATTTAAGTTAACGGACGGGAGGGTTTGTATCAACATCTACGCGCTACAGGGGCATATACTGGACATGGCTAGGAACGAGAGACTCAGCTTACGAATCTTTTGCGCTGTATTTTGTTACTTACATACCAGTATGACTGGATTCTTTACTGACAACGCTTTTGAGTCACTCCAGTATTACCTTCGCTCGACAGGCCGCTCATGATTTAGTTAAGTGTTACTGTAGTATCTTCATATCCGCACCACTCTTACCGGAATCCCAACGGAATGACGGATGATGACATGATATACCTGTATATCGCCACGTAGCGCATGCCTTCGTATTTTTGCGGGGGATCATGTCTCAGAGGGGATATCGGTTGAACGAGCAATGCTTGAAGAACACGGTGTATGTATGTTTCGGCTTCACGAAAGACACCTGTATGCATGTGGGTAAATAGAAGCATACTGCCATATAGGGCCTTGAACATGAGCGCTACTACCCACATCGTGTAGCTAGAGGGAGAGATATATGCATCCATGAGATATATTTTGCTGCCGTATGAGCGGGGGCTGGTATTCATTGGACGGAGGAACTCTATCTCCAGTATCTGGAAGAACATTAGCCAGACTAATCAATCGGCTCACGATCCACCCGGCGTCTACCTAATATATGTATGGCTTATGCTATGTATATGCCTTAACACATATTCTGGGCCCTGGTATGAGCGGTGATTAGACAAAGCTGTCTTCAAGAATTACATAGTTTACGTAGTCTTCGTCTCACGTTCTCGAGCTGGTGTTGTATCTGAGATAGTCGACGTATGGGCTAAGAGGGTAAAATGGATAGGGGTGAATAGATAATCTGTATTGTAACTGCGTACTGAATATACATATTATATATATTAACGAAGATAGGGCACGATGCCATGCTTTAGGCATAGATTAAACCCTAGTGTAACTGACTGGGGAGAACGTCCCAAAACTTGGCTTAGGGACAATCTACCGAACTCATATTATATGGTGCCTAGGATATGGATTTCATAAGAGAGATATGGGTACTAATGATATGATAAGACTATATTGAGCAATTTGAGTTGAATTACATCTTCTACTGCGTACTGCGCGTATGGGAACATACGATAAAGTTTCAATGTGAAACTGTTGAGAGACTGCACTTGTAGAAGAACCGATGCCCACCTAATACCTATTCGACATGTACTGATACTACAGATCGCGGATTTCTCATGAGGATATCATACAGAGTCATCTCCATGCCGCATTGCCATGCTTGAGTTAAGTGATCTAAAAACGTTTGTAACCAGTACGTAGATTCGTGGAGCCATATATGTACATTGAATCGTTTAAGCAACTAAATGCCCTCCTACGAGGAGAAAACTAGATGATTACCTCTGATTACCGATTTATTTTATTCGCGATGGAGGCATCCCGAGGATAGTTATTATAGACACCCGAGTACTTACTTGTTAGTAGCGTAAAGTTTGTTCGACTGGGGTGCTGCTGCTATTGTTGCACATATATTAACAAGACATAATACCGATGAAGAGTAACCGATACTTGTGTACAAAAATAGTAAGGCTACTTTTATGATCGGGGTCTTAGACTCCAAGAATGAACAGCAGCAGAAGAGAGGTTGGGTAACTCTGAACGTGGACGTATTGTTATCATCGCGTCCCCAACGACGAATAACTAGAACTACCAATATTTCACGATCCTAGGCATGGTAGGTTTAGCAAGTGGCGGCAGCCGGAGATTACCACAGCATGGGAGGTAGCAGGCGTAATTGGCCAATTGAGTCTCATCATGCCCTGTCCTTGCCCTGTCCTTGCGGCTAGGAAGCCGCTCGAGAGACGAACGCCTTGGAATCTGCAAGCTCTTTAATACAATTCAAGGGAAGCAAGCGTGCTCTGGTTGCGTGACACACCATAGACTTGCACAGTTATGTATGTACCTAGCAGAGAGGCATGTGATCGCGACATGTTGTAGAGATAGTCATAATCCTACGAAGTTGTATCGACGCTTTGACCGAAGAACATATTCGTACAGCAATAAGAAAAGCGATTCGGTGAGATCAGCAACAAGATCTACTGTGCCTAGGCAAAGTAGAGTCCACACATGCGAGGCATGCAGACGACGCTTATCGGCTTCTGACAGGCAGAGGCAAGCATTGACAGGTCTAGGATCGCGCACGCGCACACCCACACACACACACGCTCGTTGCTAGTTTCAAAACATTCCGGCTTACCCAATGACATCGTATATCACGCCGTTGGAGTAATGGAATGCCAAAAGGCTAGGTAAGATGAACTTGTGTGTGATGAACGGTAACACCGTGACGACAGAGGTTTCGCAGCTCCAGATCCGCCCCTATTCTTCGCTCTGGCTGGGCGATTTTTCCTTTTCTTTTATCACACTGCAACCTTCAAGAGACTTATCACAGTGCTTCAAACCAATCATATGAGATCCCGGCGCCGTGGAAGCCAGGGCTGCACAGGGATCTGTCTATTTACATAGTTTCGTGCAGTCACCTATAGACAGGGGGCCCTGATCGACCAGCGACGCCTCTTAACCGTCTTAGATGGCCCTGGGTGTCCGGATCGACATTCGTCAGAGTGGCCCCCAGCCGGAGTAAGTACCTACCTACCTACCTTCTCGCACATTATGCTACCTTATATGATGGGCAGAACTGGGAATTGACTGATTGGAACAGGATCAAGGAGATGAGCATCAGAGGTTGTATCATGTTCAGCTTATATATATAAGTCTTACAACAGTGCCCTTATGCTAAAGTCAAGTTAGATGACCTGGACAGTATGTACGGAATAAGTACATGAATGTTCCAAGCGGATACTATAATAGGAACAATATTCCATGCTAATGTCGTGTTCCTTGCAGAGGGCTACAGCGCCCGTTTAACCCCGGCCCTCTTAGATCCCGACGTGAAGGCACCGGGCAGCAAGGCCCTGGAAATGCCCTAACCTAGACTAATGCACGACCTGCTCGTGGTCCGGGCAGTGCACCGTACAGCAGCCAGACAGTCAGAGAAGTCTGAAGCCTATCCTTCCATATCTCCTTACATACAATGGGAGGAAGCTGGTGTGTTAGTTCTCCCCATCGATTCTGTTCGGAACGGGTGCTTGCTTTTTTAATTACTTTCCCTTCTCTAAGCTCTCTTTCTCCCCTACAACTACATCGCAGCTAATGAACCCTGAGGTCTACCTCTCTCTCCCGCCCTACGAACACCGACATTAGTTAGCGATTACATTCTTTTTTTTCTTTTTGCTCCCGTGGTTGCGAAATTGTCCTTTATACGATCCAGGCCGCAAGGAGCCTAAAGTCAAGACATCCACTCTTTGTTTTATAACCTGTTTCGAAGCTTCGGCATTCTTACTTTCTGTCGCTTCTGACGACCCAATCATGGGCACTACTCCCTGAGACATACATACCACCTCAGGCAAGAAGCATTGGGACATCTAGTGCATTGACACCACAGTTTGCCTAGTTGTCTCCTCCCATTTTCTCGAATTCCTGCGGACACTCCGCTTCCAATCCCTTCGGTTCGTAGAGAGCTTAGGTTCAGGACAAGTGCCGGTACTGAGACCGGAAATCTTCTGGGTACCGACTGTTGCTGTTGGTGTTGGAGCAATAGCAACAGTGCTGTCCTACTCTAGAACACAGCATTTGGCACTGGTGTTGGTTCACGGCTTAGAGGCATGGACTCTTGCGGCATCATACGGCTAAGACGCCCTGCAAACAGACTGCTGATCAACTACGAGACGTGTACGGCAAAATCGAGCCACACCTCAATTCTACCAACAAATCGCCCTGTCAAGACGATCGAAAGTTCTACAATATAGTGCTTAGCTCTCCTGGGCATCTTGAATACTGACAGTACGGCAATAGCTTGAATAAAAGACCTAAGTCATATATCTCTAACAGGCGCCACGCTATCGACTCCTTTGCCACCGCGACAAAGATCACGCCTACTAGCTGATAACACGGATCCGATATAGTCGTGTGGTTAGGCTCCTCATAGGGTGTAGTCTACATCATTGGTATCGTACAACATACTATCGTATACAGGCTGAAGACGTGGGGGGGTGTACCACTGCTTCTTTATGCGATGGATGGAAGCGCGTCCCAGAAAGAGTCGCGAGAGCGCTCTTATCCTCGTATTCCTTCGCGAACGAGCACACCTAGCTCAGCGAAGACAAATTCCTCCTCTCGTTTGCGTGAAATGGCACACGCAGGTACGCACACCACACATAAGTACCATCGCAGTCATTGCGGCAAGAGCTCGAATAGCGCCACGGCTTCACCCCGGTTATCAAGAGAAACCAGTCATGAATCGAGACAAGCCACGCAGCCGGTTTCGGGCTTTTTGCAAGAGAGATTGCAGCGAGAAAGGAGGGCTGAGAGTGAAAGATTAGCTTGTCAACCGGGCGGGGATCTGAGTTCTTCGACAGGCGACATACGGGGTAGAGATATCCCAAGTTCCCCGGTCAGAAGAAGCGCAACCGCGACAGGATGGAGGCCAAAGTCGGATAGTGGCGACGAGCTTCCCTCCAAAGATAATGGTATGGGTGCCAAGCAGATGGAGCAGGTAGGAAACACTCATTTACAACATACTTCTGATTCAACGAGGTAAGGTGTGACTAATTATCTTCTCTATTTAGACCGTTTCGACATTGCATAAGCAGAATTTCGACCTGAAACTCGAATTATTCCATCGAAGAGAACGACAAAATGCCCTGGAACAGCGGATAGAGATATTGGAGTCTGAACAGCGCGAAATGGCGAGCGATCGAAACAAATTCACTGCCGAGCTAGAGCAAAGGGACAAGGCTGTCCAGGAGGCTGTGAATATAATCGTTAAGCTCGAGGCAAAAGTTGATGAATTGATCCGGGAAAAGGAAATGGTAAAACGAGTGGAGGCTGACGGATTATATCTCCATTCCCAGTCCGATCGCTCTGAATCTGTTGCTACCGGGACTCCCCGGCGGACAAGTTTCAATGTTTTGCATCCAATTGAAGACACTAAGAGCCTCGATCGGATGCCCAGCTTTCTTTCGGAGCCCTGTGAACTCACCGAAAACCTACGGAATGTGGTTCTCCAGAATCGTAGCAGTTTCACGAACCTACGCCAATATTCTACGTCGACTATCCCTAGTGAGACTAATCGCAACGCTAGTCCAAGTCTCAGCGTCCTTAGTGAGAGCTCATTCATGAGCGTCTATGGTACCAAGGAGGGATACGACACGACTGACCTGCCGCCACTTGAGGATGTGGCAGGAATGGATGGTAGTCAGGTTGTCCGGTGGCCTGCTCCAGCCACGCAATCTAGCAAGGAGGGATGGAGAAAGTTGAAGAGCGCCCCATCTAATACAAATCTCAAGGCAGAACCGAAAGGGGGGACCAGACTTTTTGTCCGGAAGCGGTCTATGAAGGATATGATTGAACTGAGCTCCCCCCTTCAGAAACTGGAGAGGCTTGAGAAGCAGGCGGTAGCTATGGAGGATGTTTCTACGCGATCAATATCCAGTCAAAGCGGGGGAGTAGCTACTCCTACTCCCCCACGACCGATGAAAGCGCAGCCCCAAGCCAAGACCAAGCAGGAAAAGAGAGATGCCCTGGACAAGGTGCTAACCAGTTATCCAGCTCATAAGGAATTTGCCAACCCACACACGTTACCTCCTACCCCTGACACTGTCTCATCGTCTGTTCTCAGAAAGCATCAGAATCTCAGCAGTTCTCAGGACAGCTTTGAGAAACTGGCAGGGGTCAATCCGGGCGAGAGCGTTCCTAGGATAGCGTCTGACAAGTCCAGGCGCTCAACATCATCGCTTGGCTATAAATCCTCACCGTATTTGGACTCTCGCCTGGTATCAACCACTGCTTTCTCTAGTCGGAGAAATTTACCGCCACTTATCATGAATACCGATCCTTTCTCCAACCTCAGTCAGCTGGCTCAGTCTCTTCCACCACGTCCTCGTTCGGCAGCCGATACAACGAGCTCGCTCGTCCGGGTTGATAGTTTCATTTCAGATTCGGATTCGGATGGCGGAGTAGATGCACATTCCGAAGCCGACAGTTATGACTACTGGATGCGCGAGAGCGAACAACCAAATAAATGTCACCCGACGGGCACCCAGATGGATAGCAGAGGTGGCCGAACTCCGTCTCCAGACTTATTCTCCTTCCCCGCTGACTCGAGTGGATGGGGGACAGAGGCTATCTTTAGTGCGTTGAGAGGCAACGGGTTGATTGGACCACCCGTATCAAATTTGAAACGTGATCCTATGGACGAGGTGGCAGCCCTGCCAGCGCTACAGAGGCCGGAGACTCTTGAGTCGGTAACGAAGGGATCATCACCGGCGCCGCCTTCTCGAAGATCCAGCTTACAAGCCCACACCGGAAGCTTCAGCGCGAGTGCGGCAAATCCATTGAGTGGAACGCTTAAGAAGAGTCCCATTCGCGACTCAAGTGCGTTTAGGTTAGAGATGAGAGGGAGAAGTAACAGCGTCGACGCTGGTGCTGCACGAAATCCTCCGCCGCGGATGCAGCTACAGACACCGGAAAGCGGCAAGCGGAACCAGTATCCTCCTATCTCAGGATCGCAGCCGCGCGGGCGAGGTCTTGGACTTAATTCGTTTTTCAGAAGATCTGGGTCAGAAAGCCGTAGTGTTCCTTCTAGCGCCACCGAAGCAATCTTCCCTACCTCCACGGGACCTGTGGTACCTCCGTCACAGAGCCTACTGCCTAGTCTCGCGAAATCATCTGGCCGGAATAGCGTTCCCCCACCTGTAGCTAAGCCGTGGGCAATGCGTCCGCCCATGGCGTTCGAAGATGACTTCAAGAGCGCGACGCCACCTCCGATCATGCGCAACCGTGTCCCGCCAACGATAGCCGGAATGGACGGCAAAGAAGTAGCGGGTCCCGTGGCGATGCAAACTTCAAGTGATGTGTCGTTTGGCCCAGATACGCCGATAACGATGGTAGGGAGTTCACATTCTACACCTAGCGGAACCCAAAGTGTAACTAAGAGGAAATGGTTGGGCCTGGGAAGAATGGGCAGCTTGAAGAATCGCACAGGCTGATGAAGGATACGGTTCAAACAGGTACGGTATCTGTGGCTATGGGTTATGATACATGTTAGGCAAGCTCGTCTAAGAGCAGCGCGAGCTGTAAGCCTTCATTTCCGGGTTTTGGAATTGGCGAAATGGAAATAGCAACTTTCAAACAGGATCCTCGAAGCATTCTTGAAGTGGATCAATAACTCCCAGGGCTTTTTGGGGCTTCTCAAAGTTGAGAATCACATCTGTCGGCGGCGCCATAACATCACTGTCTCTGTAGTCAAAATCCACGGCGTGCGTGTCTTGCTCACGAGCGATGCAGGGTAATAATTAATAACCAAGCACATCTTAATGATTATCTTGAACTTCAAGATGATGGCAATCCGTGTTTAGGACACCAGATTGAACATGCTGCTCTGAAAGGGGAGAAAGGGGGGACTGTGAACAACGTCGAAGCTAAACGTTATTGTTTACAAGTTGATACTCATATTAATGCAAACAAGTTATTATTATAATGCCGAAGGCATCTACCGAATATCTACGTACCTAAGGTTAATCTATTCATTGAGGCCTCGGAGAGTTTCTTAGCCAGGAGGGGATAAATGACACTAACGCAGGGACCACGCATGCATACATTTTAATCCCCCTTGCCGTAAGCTGCCGGTGCACGACACATTCATTGACAGTACCACATTCCCCCCCATCTTTGTGGTCCTGACTCTCAGTCTCAGCCTTGAAACCTCTTAGACATTGTACGCATCCGTCATACCGGTTGGGGCATCTAATCTCATAGCTAATTGATGCCGCTGCAACAGCAATTCCGTGCACTCGCAAATAACTTTTGGACTTCCAGGATCTCTAGACCCTTCCTTTTGTTATGGAATATGGCGAGGGCAAAGGGCAGCAGCACTTCATACGCCACTGCTGCGAGTCTGAGGCGCAGCGCGAGGAATATTATACCCCCTAGCGAAGAGCCTATGATGAAAGAAGAGACCTTGATAATAGATACGTCTACAAGATCGCGAAATCAGATGAAAGCGGCCGGCAAACGGGGAGCCGAATCTTCAGTGAGGGAGTCAACACCCGAACTAGATAGCCGACGGCAAAAGAGCAACAAGAGAGTTAAGACTGAGCATGAGAAAATAATGAATGAGTCTCTGGTAAAGAACACTAGGCGTTCCATATCAGCGACACCAGTCAAATTAGAGACCAACGGTAGCCCAAGGAAATCCAGCAAGGCCAAGACAACCGAGGACAAAGTAGCGGACCTCCAAGCAAAGAAACTCAAATCCTACGCCCGGTTTGCTGGGCAGTCTCCATTCCCAGAACTCGCCCACCCCACGCCCGCAGAATGCAAGCTGGCGCACCGGATCCTAGCCTCGCTGCACGGCGAGCGCGTGCGGCCTGACGGGCTCACGGCGGCGCCCGCCCAGCGCGCCGGGTGCGGCGATTCGCCCTCGGTGCTGGACGCGCTGGTGCGCACGATCCTGTCGCAGAACACGAGCGACAAGAACAGCACACGCGCTAAGCTCAGCATGGACGCCGTCTACGGCGGCAGCGACAAGTGGGAGGCGATAGTGGCGGGCGGGCAGGCAAAGCTGCAAGAGGCTATCGAGAGTGGTGGGCTCAGCGTGGTCAAGAGCAAGGTAATCATTAGCATCCTGCAGCAGGCGAAGGAGAGGTACGGGTCATACTCCCTGGATCACCTCTTCGAGGCCTCGAATGACGATGCGATGCGAGAGATGCTGTCGTTTCAGGGCGTCGGACCCAAGACGGCGAGCTGCGTGCTCCTGTTCTGCCTGCGTCGAGAGAGCTTCGCCGTCGACACGCACGTCCACCGCATAGCGGGCCTGCTGGGCTGGAGGCCTAAGGACTGCAGTCGTGATCAGACACACGCCCACCTCGACGCCAGGGTGCCGGACGAGGATAAGTACGGCCTGCACGTGCTGATGATCAAGCACGGGAAGAGCTGCGAGGAGTGCAAGGCCGGCGGGAAGAAATTGGGCAAGTGTGAGCTGAGGAAGGCCTTTAGAAGGGGCAAGGTCGAAGGAAGGGCGGGTAACGACGTTAACGAGGAGGAAATGGAGAACATTAAAGAGGAGGAAGACGAAGATGTGAAGATAAAGGAGGAGGATGGTATAGATCTAGCTCATGCGGTCGAGTGAGTCGAGATTCGTGGTTCATGTTGTATTATTATTTTCATCATTGCCATATTGAGTCAGTCAAGACGCGAATAGAGATGTCGTCTCTTTCGGTTGAAGCGAACCGGTGAGGAGGAACAATGTAAACGCTCTCGGTTTAAAACTTATCACCCGGCATTGGACGAAAAGAGGGGATCAAATGCATCCCCAAGCCCCGCGAACACCTTGTAAATATCCATACGCAGGAGACCTACATGCGGTCCAACGTCCCCCCCTTCCCCTATCCGGCACAAGGTGTCCTTGCTCCCGTCGCCGAGGCGGCGTGCTGCTAGTGGGAATATCTACTTGTATTTTCATTGTTCATCGCATGGCACAACCGGTGCACTTCTTTGTGGACATCATACATGCAGAGAGAAAACATCACCATGACATGAAACGAACATTGGCCAAGAAGAAATTTTGGTCAGTCCGGGTCGTTCAATATGCATGAGAAAGCCTGATAGCAATATTCCGACGAGGAGTTGCATTGATTGCAGGACTGAACTACGTGCTCCAGAGGCAATATAGACTTTTTATTGTCGCACTCTGTCCCAAAAAGGGGGGTTTTGATACTCACCCGGGCTCGTACACCTGCGTCTTTTAGTGGACTCCCGTCGACTACGACACGGTCCGAGAAATATTACGGAGATTAGGTAGTGATGAAAAATGACGAAACACGGCGGGCTGCGATGAATATGCGCACGTAGTACGCAATGTATAGTGCACACCTACGTAAATACCTGCAGATGTGGTATAACCCAAATTGCCCAAGGTACAATGGAAAGGGGCAAGTGGGAGCTCGCTCGGAATTCTCCCATTGGCGGTGGCCGGCCGGGCTGAGCACACCTCAAGGTCACTTTGATGTACCGGCCCCCAAGAAAAGCAGGCCCAGCAGGCAAAGCAAGCAGGTATTCCCCCCCCCCGTAGACCTACCTAATCTAGCCTTGTGGTACGACGTAGGCTGCGAGTCGATAAAGGCTCGTCACTCCAACAAGGCTCGGATCCACCTGATGTCATAGTTACCTATTGATCGCCTCCACGTGAACCTGGCGGTCTCCCTAGGCAGAGCCAATGCGCTGGATGTGGCTGGGGTATCTGGTTGGTAAGATATACTTCTGTCAAAGGCACGCGATTCCACCGTTCTTCCTGGTTGGGGGGCGTGTTTCGGCTGGCTCTAGGGGGCACTGAATCGTCATCAGTGCAGTGTTTAAGTGCCGTCATCTACAGTTTGTCGCTGTTCAGGGTATATAGCTCCGGTAGGGGTCTTTCTTACGTCCACCTAATTTAGAGAGGCCCCCTGTAGTGCCGGCTCCTTGTATGTATATTGTACGGAATATTATCATTTGTTAGCAAAGCAACCTAGATCGTCCACCAACACCGGACTCCCCCCCCTTTTCTTCGTTCTTCTTCAGGAGCAGGCTATCGCCCATCATAGAACAACCGAATGGATCCATATCAACAACAGGGTGGTGTTTACGATCCCGCCGACCCAGCAGGTAAGTATTGGGGACAAGAATTTCCGCAGAAATTTGAACCCGAGGCAAGCCAACAACAGCTAGAGACAGCGGATAGGCTAGACGGCCTCGCCCCGGGCGCCCCAAGTCCACATCCATTCCATGTGCCAGCGACACAAACGGCTTCTTCCTACGCGGAACAGCTGCAGCCGGCATTTGTAGGTAGCACGGATTCTACGGCTGGTGGCGCCGGTGGTGCATCGAGCCAGGCCTCGCAGCAGAGAGAGCAAACGAAAGCAAAACGCCGCGTGCCCAACTCCCAACGAAAGAGGACACAGATGAGTTGCGATGCATGTAAGACGAAGCGGTGTAAATGCATTCGATTATGGCCGGCTCCTAGCCATGGTGACGAGATGGTGGCGGCAGGCGACGAGCTGCCACCTTGTAAACTATGTACCGCGGCTGGGATCCCGTGCGTCACGTCGATGCCACGGAAGCAGAGAGTCTATGGGAGCGTTGAGGACCTGGACAAGCGGTATAGAGCCCTCGAATCATTAGTTTCGGGCGTATTCCCGGGTCTGAATGCCAAGGCCACCGCAGACGAACTGGTAGCTTTCGGACAAGGGATAGGGTTGGCCATGCCCGACTTTAGCGAAGCTTCAGACGCAGCTGCTTATCCGACCCCTTCTTCCACGCAAGGAATCCCTACTAACACGCCTGGAATCCCGACATCACCGACGGACCGAAGACAAAGCTCCAGCCTGCTACAGGCTAGCGGCGCGTACGAGGAGAAGATGATACCTAGAGCCTATACGACAAAAAGCGATTCAACACAAGGCGTACAAGCCTTGCCTGAACTAACTACTGAGAAGTCTCTAGGACCCGAGGATGGGAGAACAGGCTTGATAGTCGATGCCAGTGGGCGGCCGCACTATGTAGGGCCATGTGGAGCTCTCACCTTTTTTGCGAATATTCGAGAGCTGGCTGCTCAACGATCCGCGGCTACAGAGGCTGGCAGATCCGCTGTTGACCACCAAACAATCCCAATAAGTCAAGGCGGCGCCAATCAATTGACTGACCAAACCCTAGCGGGCTCGCTGGCTGGCGTTGGACACGATAAACCTGACCCGGGCCCCTCGATGCAAGCACAGAGTTCAATTCCGCCTCAAAATCATCTGGAAGGTGACTCCCCCCCCCTGCTGTTCGAAGACAATTCAGTGTGGTCATTGGGATATCCTGACGATCCTGACTATTGGCGGTACCGTAAGCTGGTATCGGCGATAGAGCTCCCTCCCCGAAGCCAAGCAGACACATGCATTGAGGCCTACTTCCGCCATGTCCACCCGAATTTTATTTTATTTCATCGAGGGACTTTTCAGCGTGCATACGAAAAATTATGGCGTTCGTGGGAAGCAGGTCGAAAGGCCACCTTGAGCAGAGACGCTGGTGAAGTTTCTGTTTCTGTAGGCTGGCTTTGTTGCTTGTACATGATGTTCGTCTTTGGTTCGCGGTCACTTCGGCAGAATCGTAACTCGCTTGAGTTCCAACGGAAATGGTTTGCAGAAGTAGACAGGTTACCACCCCTCCTCAGCACATCAAGTCTCCCGAACGTGTGTGCGTACATGCTCCTTTCCTTGCACTACCACAATACCAATGATCGGACTAGCGCCTGGACATTTCACGGTTCTGCGTGCCGTCTGGCTATTGCATTGGGTATGCACCGCGAAAAAGTGTCGAGCTCCTTCGACCCGCTGCACGAACACCTTCGGAAAAGGGTATGGTGGACTATGTATCAGTATGAGCAGTTCCTCTGCTGCTCGCTAGGACGCCCCAGTGCCATTGACGATAGGGAGATGGACGTTGGAGTGCCTAACGATGACTTCCTCGAAGGCAATCTCTTGCCAGCCGATCATCTCAGGTATGCTGTCAAGCTAGATATGCTCCATGCTGCTATAAGGCGGGAGATATATGACCCCGCGACTATTCCATCGACAATGTGCTCCCGGGCGCTAGAATTTCTACTGCCCCTTGCAGCATGGGAAGAAAACCTGCCTA
Organism: Biscogniauxia marginata; assembly: GCA_022695795.1. NCBI lineage: Eukaryota > Fungi > Ascomycota > Sordariomycetes > Xylariales > Xylariaceae > Biscogniauxia > Biscogniauxia marginata. The sequence goes on from MU404208.1 coordinate 45,551, forward strand.
AGCGACTGAGGCCTGTGCCGAGCGAACAGGGCCTTAACGGCAATGAGAAGCAATGGCGGAGCATTCACTTGCTTTACATTCGACAGCAGGATACTCTAAATTTCTTGACACGACCGTTCCTATTAAGAGCCATCCAGTCCATCAACGGCGGAAAGCAGCTCGGACCTGATGCGATGATAATCACCGGATTGAGTAAAGTATGCGTTGCCGCTGCGATGCGTTGTGGAGAGTCTATCATGGAATTGTTTCGCGCAGGATTCCTTAATGGAATATCGTGGTTGGATATATTCTTTTCTTACGTGTCAAGCATCATCATTTCCCTTGCGCTGCTGTCGCCGAAGTCCCTAGGCGAAGGAGAAAGCATTCTAAGCCCGACTCAGCCGTTGATCCCATGGCCGAGATTGCTTCAGGAGTACAGCAGGGATGAGATGACTGCTACTGTGAGACAGCTATGCAAGATCATGACGACCGTCGATATGTGTGGCACATCCGCTCGGTTCGCCAAGATGGCGGTCGAATTCGCAAAAGCTGTTGGGGTCATAGATAAAGAGAATTCTGATCCCGAGCGCTCATCTATATCTGACCCTAGGGACTTGGTTATGGATTTGGGTCAGAACGCAGAAAAACAACCGGGCGGCGGCAGTGCAGGGTATCAATTCCGGGCAGACACTAGCCAAGGGGACCAAAGCATGGCCGGAACGAACATTTTTCCTATTATTGAGCCGGAGCCTAACTTTGAGAGACTCTTTGATAGTAATCTGAATCTCGGGATTAGTTCTGATGCACAATGGGACATGTAAGTGAATACACCAGGCCCAGACTTACCCACTCAACATACCCTTTAGTTCAGGGCTGATCGAGTTTTCTCATCTTCTCGCCATATTACAATGTTTTGTCGAGGCATCAGTCCTTCACGTCGGTTGCTAACACTAAGTAACCCGCAGGGTTCTACCACCCCCACAATGGAACGTCGGCGGTTTAAACATGGATATGGATTTCATTTGGCAACGCCCGAATGAGAATCCTTGGCTTAATCCAGGTCAATATCCAGGTCAATATCCCCCCCAAACATGAAAGGTACGCTATTACTCTCCCTTTTTATAAAAAGCATTTTCGGCAGCGAATACAGCGTCACTAGACAACTGGCATACGAGTCACTGAGAACTAGGAGGTAAGCATTCACCCTTACAGAAAGAGGAAGTTCAATTTCAGCTGATACTGATTTTTTTGCACCAGTCCCGTCCATGTTGGACTTGCCAATTGCAGAGTCGAACTTCCATGGCCATACCGACGAAGCCGGCAATGCAAATACCGCCACTGTCACTAACACTTGTAGCTCCGAGGCTGAACTCCCGCTCCGAGGCGGGGATGTTCTCCATGATTTCGGCAAAAGTGTTGACGTATACGGCACCGCCAAGAAGTCCCTCCCAAAAAATGATTAGGAAGATGATATAGACGGTCGGGATGAAGTTGAACATAGCGTGCAGGGTAAGGAGAACGAGATTGCTGAGTTGGAGAAGAGAGGGGAAGTACAAATGTCTGATACGAAGAAAGGCGACCGATGAACGCGAAATAAACACACCGAGCTGGTAGAGAAAGCCGTACATGGGATAGAAGTCTCGATACTCGCTAAAGGGAGTCGAGTCGAGAGGGAACAGTAACGTTGGCGACACACCTTGATTAATGGTGTACTCTGCTACGTAGACCAGCAGCAATGGAAGCATGTAAGGAAAGAAGAGCGATTTCGCCCGTCGTAGATTCGCTTCCAGATTGGACCAGGCGTTTTCAGTGCTTGACGGAAATGCAACGGAGGTCACTGTTGGCTCGGGGGCAAGTAGACTAGTTGCCGCGTTCACGGCAGTCAAATCTTCGACATCCTCTTGTTCCGCATCATGACGATTTGTTGCACGATCCGGAATCGGGCGGTATTCTTTCGGCCTTCTATCTTCCCGGAGCGGTCCTCCAGGTAATACGACAAAGAAGCTGATGAGCATTATCATAGGTAAGAATGCGGATGCGAGTAGGCTATTCTTGACACTGAAGCCAATCCAATCGGTTAGCAGAACGTACAGCCCTGCACCAACCAGACCAGCGGCACCAGTACCGCTACCCCAGGCTGCCAGGCTCATGTGTCCATAGTAGTGTGTCAAGCCGAGAAAACTCAGCTCGCCGGCGCCACTACTCAAGCTTGCGAATACAACTCCCCCCATCTTGACGCCGACGGACCTGTCTGACGGCGTAAGGGCGATCATGAACATGCCGATCGAGGACGTTGCAGCAAAGACGAGTATCCGAAGCCAGTATGGAACCTTATGTATAAAGTAGGGCGCGATCAGCTTGGTGAAGAAGGATGGGAGAACATCGGCGAGGAGGACGACGCCTTTGGGCACGTCGGAGCCCACAAGGTCTTGTGCAGCAGAGAGGATAATAACATATAGGACATTATTGATGAGTCCTTCCCGGCGTTGGTTAGCTCTAGCTACAGAGAGATATCTCGTGGGACATCTGTCTAGTCGGGTGGTGTAGGTGTACATTACATACCAAAGAGCCAGAAGGCGACAAGGACCGACGCATTCGCATTTCGAAAGATGGACGCGAAACGAGCCTTGTATAGGGCCCAAGACGAAGACGGCGAGCCTGGCATTGGTAGCAGGCCCGAAGACGCCGGGGAGCGACTCATCGTGCGGTGCGATATTTGAGTCAACAAGTTGAAAGGGCCTTCGTCTGCGTAATAGGTTGGAAAGGAGAAAGGTCGTAAGGCTCGAGCCACAGGCGAAGTAAATTCCTGGCTGACGTAGCGCTGAGTAAGATATAGTCAGTCCAAAAAAAAAACGACCAACGATTTTTCCTCACTTTACCCTTAATATTTTAGAAACATATAACTTAACCCGCTTTTTATAAAAGAAATTATGAAAATTATATTATTAAAACTATAATAATAAGAGAACATATAAAATAAAAAACGGTTTTAATAAAATTATTAACTTATTTTTATTATTAACTTATTTTTATTATTAACTTATTTTTATTATTAACTTATTTTTATTATTAACTTATTTTTATTATTAACTTATTTTTATTATTAACT
>MU404208.1:48738-69360 GCA_022695795.1 Biscogniauxia marginata
TATTTTTATTATTACTTTATTTATAATATTTTAAAATATATTATATTATATAAATTAACAAGTTATATAAATTAATTAATTAATTTTTAATAATTAAAACTATAAAAATTATGAAAACTAGTTTAATTATTTATATAATTTAATTAAAAAAAGAAAAAAAGAAAAAAAGAATAATATGTTTTATAAGTAAATAAGCTATATAAACGAGTAAACTAGTTTTTATAATTTTCGTAGTTTTAATTATTAAAAAAATTTACGTAATATTAAAATTAATTTATAAATAATATATTTATTATTATTATTAAAACGTATAAAATTATATTTATATTTTTTAAAAAAGATTAAAATTTATTTATTTTAAAACTTAATAATATTAATAAAAATTTAAATAACTTATACGATTAAATATAAATAACATTATTTGAAAATAAATTATTATAAATTAACGATACTTTATAATGTTTTTTGTATAACATTATAAAAGTGAAATAACGATATATTTATACGATTAATTATAAATTTAAATACTTAAAAATTTACGTTTTATAAAAAAAATAATTATTTAACGTATTATTAATTTAAATAAATAAATAAAAATTTCGTTTAAGTTATATTATTATAATAATAAATCTCTTATTATATAAACACGATATAAAGCGCGTTAAAAAATTAAAATTTTAATTTTATATAGCGATAAAAATTATTATAAACGCGTTTAAATAAACGAATTAATTATTAAAAAGTTTTATATAAAGATTTAAATATATATTAAAAATAATTTAAATTAATATATAAAACGATTATAAAATATAAAATTTTAAAAGATATATATATATAATTTTAATAAAATAAGGTTTATATTTAAAAAAAATTATTTAAATTAATATAATAATAATAAATATAAAACGATATAAACGACTTTAATAAGTTTAATAAAAATTAAAAAAAATTATAATTATTTAAATTAATAATATTAATAATTTTATTATATTATTATTTATTATATTAATTAAAAAAATATTTAATTTTATAATATTATAATAATTTATTATTATTAAAAAATAAAAAATAATAATTAAATAATAATTAAATAATAATTAAATAATAATTAAATAATAAATAAGTTTAATATAAAGTTTTAAATACTTATTAATTTTAAATAATTATAAAAATATTATAAAAAACTTAATATTATTACATTTTATATATTTAATTATTTATTATATAAATTATAACTTTTTGATTTTATATATTTTAATGTTTTAAAGAAAATATATAATAATTATTTAAGGAACTTAATAAAGCGTTATTATTATTACGTTATAATAAAAGATTTTTTAATTAGCTTTATAAAAATATTTATTATTATAATAATTATTTTAAATATATAAATTAAGTTTTACGTAATTAAATTAGTTTTTTTTAATTTTAAAAAGGTTATTATTATATTATTTTTTATATAAAAGTATATATATCTTTTTTTAATCTCGATATAAATTAAGTATTTTAAAAAGCTAAAACATTTATAATAATTTACAAGGTATTATTATAATTTAATTTTATTATAAATAAAATTAAAAAGTATTAAATTTTTTATAAATATTATAAATATTTATAATTAATTTATAAAAATTACTTTATTATTAATATATAAAGTGATTTTATTACGAAATAAAATTATATTTTTAATAAGCGACGTAAAATTAAAAATAAATAATTATAAAAAAATTTAATATAAAAAATAGTTTTATAAGTTAAAAAGGATAATATTACGATTAATAATAAAAAAGAAAAATCTTAAAAAAGTAATAATTAAATAAAGACGATATAATATATATAGTTAAATTAATTATAATACGCGTATTTATATAATAAATAAAAATACGTTTAATAATATAACAAATAAAGATATAATTAATAGTATTTATATAATAAATAAAAAATATTTAATAATTTTAATTTTAAGGGGTTTTAACTTAAAAAATATAATATATTAATCGATTTAAATTATATGTTAAAAAACCGAATATTTAATATAAAAAAGGTATTTAGTTTTTAAAGCGTAAAATTAAAAAAGATAATTTAAATAATAATAATAATTATTAATTAATTTTAATATCGCGTAAATATTTTTTAATGATTAAAATTATAAAAATTGTAAAAACTAGCTTATTTATTTATATAGCTTATTTGCTTATAAGACACGTTATATAATAATTAACTTTAATAATTAATTTTTATATATAAATTTTATAAATATTATTTTATAAATTTAAATATTTATTTAAAACGTAGCTTTTAATATTATCCTCGTTTTAAACCTGCTTTTATATTATAAACGGAGTTTTATTATTAAAGGGTAACATAATTAAAGAATGTAACTAACTTAAGTATCATAGATATACTTGGCTTGAACGAAGTTGGCCCTTTTATACTTCTTGAGAAACTTGATGAAACACTCGTGCATAGGTATCAACTTAGATTTCCCGCTAACCTGAGGATGTATGTTGATACAGTAAATAAAGGTTTCGTATTCCCGGTATAATAATGAGAACTGGCCCTCTCAGGTCTGCATATCGCGCGGGTTCACAAAACCGTGTGACCCGTTTGCCCAAGAGCTGAATTTAAAGGTGCTATAAAACCCATAGAAGTTAAATATATCTTGTCCACCACAAGCTCGCAATAGTGTGCCAGTTGAATAGTGACTAACGCTAGTTATCGACCTCTTAATTCACTGGTATCTCGACAACCTTGGTCACTCTTTGCTTCTTCATGGGAACTATCCATGTCTCTGGGTCCTGATTATAGTTTGTATGGACTACTGGGTCGTCCATATCTGCGGCATAATAGGGCTGGGAGTCGTGGTGCATGAGTGAATGGTCATCGTCGATGCCGAAATCCTTAACGAGCTGCATGCTCACGAGTCAGACGTCCCAGTAGGGCGCTGCCCAACCTTTCGAGTGTCTCCTTGTAAATTCCTTATATATTTCAATTGACTTGGCCATGACTCTTCTTTCTTGCTCCCCGTAAGGAATGAGACGTTCTCGTGAGTATAACCATGCAAGCCGATACGAAAGAATCAGGCGACGACCAGGATGATGAATATTTTTGAGCAGTTGAAAGCTCTTACATTTCGTGTCTGGTATCTCGTACCTAGGCAAGTTGATCTGGAGATGAGATAATTAAGTGACTAGGTAGGTGTGAAGAACGTAGTCTTGATATTGTGCTACTCGAAGAACTTGAGCAATCGGTCTAGGCCAACATTCAAGCGCCCTTTTGACCATATCGAAAAGGGACGGAGATAAAACGTGACCTGAAAGTGGCTCTAACAATTTCTCGATGGTGTTACTATGTACTTATACGACTCGGTAAAATGTGAACTTCGTGAGGACCGCATCTTGAGCGTACGCTTGCCTGGTATCTACGAGACATCAGGCTCTTTACTCCTCTAGGAACGAATATACGCATACCTGGCGGTCTCCGCAGATACTTGCCGAAGTGGTGAAGTATCATATGGACTGATTATATAAGGGAAATTCGGGATAGACTGGGCAATCCACAACCAACATTGATTGGAGGCTGGATTCATGATGACGTTCGTGGAATGCGACGCTGGCCAACATTGAAAATCCTTATATATGACCTGTCTGTCGAGGACTTAACCCGCGGGACACCAGTGCTTAGCTGCACTATTTAACCACTAACTATCTTATAGGCAGTTGCATGGGTTTCTTAATATATAGACATTCGAGGCCACTGCTGCTTTGGCTTACCCTCAGAAAGCTAGTATCACCTGCTCCCTAAATTCCGTAGGCCTCCCAAACGTAACCTGGGCAGTCTTATTTGTTAGATCCATCACGATATTGAAAAGAGTCTGGACAGTGGATTTTCCTTCCTGCCCTCTGTTTATCGACACTGGATAGCCTTGCGTGTCCTTGAAAACATTAAAGATAGCCTCGAGACTAGGTTCGGACATATCGGCCGTCAGCTCTCGAATCCGCGCCAACCGCGCTGGAGAGTCTTCTAGCCAAGGGGGCTCGTTGACGTCAGACTTGTCGAGGATAAGGTGGTTTGAATGGCAAACACGCTGCTTATCATCCATCGTGACCTCCTTTACCCAGATGCTCGTGCACTCGAGACCAGTTGAACCAGTTGCATCGCCAATGAGGATATGACCACTCCCGGCGACCCCCTCAGACTTGATGGTTTGGACTGCGGCCTCTCGCGCCTCGGATTCTAGGACTTTTCGAAGAGCAAAGTGGATGGGCAACTTTAATGGATCTACCCCAGAGCACTTAATGGCATTCAGACAGCATCCTACGCCTTTCGAGTTGAGGCCGATCTTTCCAATGATGCCGGCTTCCGTGACCATGGAGAAATCGGGAAAGCCCGTCCCCGGTTGCGATACATGGCATACCAAGAGATTCTGGCCTTGATCAACCATCCAGTCCCAATTTTGGCATAGAAAGGAGCCCTTTGCTGTTAGCCAGCCGAGACTCGTACACCCATCGCTAGGTACATCAGAAGCCCTCGTCGAAGAATTTAGGGTTGAGAAAAGACCAAACGTTATCTCTGTACGGACGTTGAGCGCCAAAATATCTAGAAAAGGTAGATCTGCTCCCTTGGCGATGCCCCTGATCTCCTCGAGATAACGCGGCGCTATCTTCTCTAGAGGCCCGACGTATCGCGAGGCTTCTTGCACCACGTCGGGCCAGCTCATCGAACAGGACTTCTGGAATAGCTGCCCGTAGAAACTGATAGATGCATGAATTTTCTCCTTTGCCAACACGCCATGTGTCACCCCTATCTATGGGCTTCTTAGTGAGTGACATGCTCTATTTCGATATAAATTGGTTATCGGCTCTAAGAGTCTCACCTCGTAAGGAGTGCCTTCACATCTGATCTCGAGCATATTTGAAGATAAGGCCAATTACACTCTGCCCAGACGACAAACAATATGTCGGAGCCCCTGATGAATTGAGTTGAAGATCTGTTTTATCTTTCGACACCGAAGTAGTAGATTGTTATTCCGCTCCGCAGGTATTCTCCGCTTCGGCAGATTCACTCCGCACGACGGCGAGCTTCGGCTACAGTGCGAATTCGAACCTACCTAGATACATAATACATATCGAGATGTGACTTTCGGTGCTGACCACTTACCTGGCGGCTAAAGTAGTGTATAATAATATGACGAGGGTGTGTCCGTACGTCAAGCACGTCATTCTGAGCCCTTGTTAGACCGCCTTGGAATCTCGTGTGTACAGTATGCCTGTATTGGACAGGGAGGCTAGCACACGTGCCGTCTAGCCAAGTGCATGTTGATTCTTTGACCAAATCATGCCCCCCCTTCCCCAAATGAAAAACTAACGGGCTGTAACCTGTAGCAGACTTGCCTTACATAAGGTGGTTGGAAGGGCACTTGTCTGGAAGGGAGAGGGGGTCGGTGGGTTGGGGAAACAGGGGGGGAGGGGGGACCCTGAATGAACTAGTGTATGGTTTAGGTACCTCCGAGTTACCTGTCGGTTCGGCAAGCCTCTCCACACCCTTCCTCTCCATCCTTCCCATCCGCAATCTGTCTGCGAAACCTGTCTGCGAAACCTGTCTGCGAAACCTGTCTGCGAAACCTGTCTGCGAAACCTGTCTGCGAAACCTGTCTGCGAAACCTGTGACGTTCGCAATTTCTGAACCAAAGATCCACAACAACAACTGCCGCCAAGATGTCGGAGACCTGTCGCGAGGACGTATCCAAGAGCTTAAGCTCTGGCACGCCGAGAAAGACTATTGTCAATTTGGGCGAGTGCGAATGCAAAGTGCAACACCGCCACCCCCGGCTGACGACCTGCGAGCTGAGATGAGAGAGGCTGGGCAGGTATCTGACCTCATAGACTCGGGGAGGCATCCTCGGTGAGCTCCATTCAGCCCGGCCACTAGGTACTTTATTACTTATGTATGTGCGGTGCTACGTCGTACATACATGGACAACATCATAGAAGTCTGTCTACCTATTGTCACGCGTCGCCTTCCAACATCGTAGCTGCGACACCCGTGGACATCTATTTCCGCCCTATAGTCTTTGTATCTACCGTCACACGACGACATCACAGCCTTACAGCCCTGCAACTCGATCACGGCGATTAATCCTACCTAGAACTCTGTATCCTCTATATAGCCTCGGACCAAGCAAACTCGAGGCTCAACATGGCAACGCACTACAAGTACAAAGACGCACTCGAGATGCAGACCCGCACGCGAAAAGAGCGCCGGTTCGACGAGACCGAGCGCGATCTGCCCGATTTCTCCAAGACCCTCTTTCCCGTTACTTCTGTGCTGGGTGCGAAGAATAAGGCCTACGATGTCCTTTCCTACCTAGGCAAGCGGAATCCTCTGCCGCGCTCGATTTCCGCTCAAGACACTGTCTGGTTGCTTGACAATACTGCGTTCCGCAATGAGAAGACTGGCAAATGGGAGGTCGAATTCGTCGCAGCTATGTTTTCGCAACACTCTTCGTGCGCCGTCATTGATGCCGTCAGCTCCATAGCCAAAAAGCTCGACTTGGACGAGAGCGATCCCACTTACCCGACTATCGAGGAGAGACTCCGACCCTTCTTGCAGGATATCAAGCCCGGGACACAAGTCAAAGTGCTCCATGGAAACACGCTCTTGAAGCTCGGTCCTGGAGGTAGAAATGGAATTAGTAACGATATCAAGAAGCTTCCGGACAGCGACGGTGGCGCACTTCTTGTTCCTTCCTTTGCCGAAGTCCCCAGCGGTGCTGACGGCATACTTGAGATGAAAACCTTCTATGCCGAGCCTGAGGGCTGGGGGGTTATATCTGGTAAGCACTGGTTTTATGCGGTAGAATGCGATAAGTCAAACGGTGACTAATTTGAGACAGATATCGACGATACTATCAAGATCACTCAAACAAGTGATCCCATCGGCATCCTGCGGACGACTTTTGTTGATACTCCGCAAGTGTGCCCTGGGATGCCCGAGCTTTACAGATATATCCAGTCGGTGATCCAGGATAAATCGCCGTGGTTCTATCTTTCCGCGTCTCCGTATAACCTATACCCATTCCTACGCGAATTTCGCCAACAGAACTATCCCCATGGTACCGTCATCCTACGTGATTCGAGCTGGATGAGCCTCCCGGGACTCTTGACGACTCTGACGCTCGGGACGGAAGATTATAAGGTAGACCGGATGGAGAAGATTTATTCCTGGCTTCCTAAGCGAAAGATGATATGTATTGGTGACTCGACACAGTCGGACCCCGAGGCGTATGGCGAGATGTAAGTCCTCGCTTTCATTTAGCATCTTTGTAGAAGGATTCATCGTCAAAGAACACAATGCTGATCAACCATTTCTTCTAGTTACCGATCATACCCTGGCTGGGTCAAACTTATATTGATCCGCAAAGTGGAGGACATAGCGGCCATTGGGATCGAATCGAAGAACGAGCCTGAACGGTTTGAGAAAGCATTCAAAGATGTGCCTCAAGATGTATGGCATGTGTTCACAGATCCGGCGGAGTGCAACAAGATCGTCCAGGAGGCTGTTTCGAAGTCTTAATTGTGGTTGACTCTGTTGGAAGGGGGCGCTGTATTTTTTTTGTTTACTTTGCTTCCCCCCCTTTGCCTTCTCGCTCTCATTTTCAGCCTTGGATTGATACCCCTTTTGTAGTATGGTATTCCCGTAGATAGGACGGACTACTTGACCTTTCACGGCCTCTCCGTACACATACGCGATCCTACCCTCTACGGGGACTGTGACTGTACTTATGAGTAGTAGTGCTTGCGATAGGTATTAGAAAGGCACTTGGGAATGTAAGGGACCTGCAAGGGATGTGACGGACATGACGTCATACGATCTCTCTGATGTACCTCCTAGTTGTGCCCCGCATTGGATGGCATACATACATATGTAGGTATGTACCTAACCTACATGATGTAGCATATTCCAGTAGGTACCCTCCCCGGGTATATTCTATGGGAGATACCCATTAATCGGGTGTAACTCTTCCCTCTACCATAGCGCGCGGGGGGGGGGAGGGGGGTGTTGTAACAAGGTCACAGCAAGCAATTCGGCCCCGTGAAATGCATTTAGTCGAACATTGTCTCGCAAGTATTACTTACTAGCAAATTACATACAAAAAATACAAAAATGACAAGCTCGTATCCAAATTGAGTCATGAAAACTAATACACAACCACGTTTTAAAATGAAAATGAAAATGAAATCAAAATTAATAAGGAATCAAGCCACAAAAATGATTTTAACCTATAAAAATAATTATAATAAGCTAGTAATAAGCATATTACTAAGAGGAATTTAAAGAAAAAAAAGAAGAAAAAGAGTTTAAATTATAATTACGAAGGTTAAACTTGAAACCTTTAAATATATATAAGAAATATATTTTATAGTTTTAGTTTTTAACTTTTCACTTATAATTAGTTAAATTATTAAGCTATTACGTTAATATTAAGAAAACTTTCTTTTTTTTTAAAATATAAGGTTTATTTAAAAGTTAAAAAGATTAAAAAGACTTATTACCTTTTTTTTATTTAATATAATTTTAAGTTTAAAATACTTTTTAATATTAAATTAATCTTAATATTAAAATATATTATAATTACTCTTTTTATAATAATAATTAATATAAAACTTGAAATAATTTTAATAAAAAACGATTAATATATTAATTAAAATATATTTATTATAACGTGTTTTATAAACGAGTAAGTTATATAAGCAAATAAGTTAGTTTTTATAATTTTCGTAATTTTAATTATTAAAAAATATTTACGTAATATTAAAATTAATTAATAATTATTATTATTTAAATTGTTTTTTTAATTTTACGTTTTAAAAATTAAATACTTTTTTATATTAAATGTTTAGTTTTTTAACGTGTAATTTAAATTAATTAATTTATAAATAATACATTTATTATTATTATTAAAACACGTAAAATTATATTTAATAATATTAATAAAAACTTAAATAAGTTATTATAAATTAATAATACTTTATAATGTTTTTATATAATATTATAAAAACGAAATAATAATATATTTATATAATTAATTATAAAACTAAATATTTAAAATTTTATATTTTATAAAAAAATAATTATTTAACATATTATTAATTGAAATATTTAATTATTTTTTTCGTTTAAATTATATTATCGTAATAATAAACTTTTTATTATATAAACGCGACGCGAAGTAAATTAAAAAAAATTAAACCTTTAATTTTATATGGCGATAAAAATAATTATAAATATATTTAAATAAATAAATCGTTTATTAAAAAGCTTTATACGAAAATTTAAATATATATTAAAAATAATTATAAAATATAAAACGATATAAACGACTTTAATAAGTTTAATAAAAATTAAAAATAAGTTATAATTTTATAATATCGCGATAATTTATTATTATTATAAAGTAAAATTATAATAATAAATAATAATTAAATAATAATTAAACTTAATATAAAATTTATAAAACATTTTAATTTTTATATTAAAAATCGAATACGAAGTTTTAAACGTTTATTAATTTTAAATAATTATAAAAATAATAATTTTATAAAATTTAAAAAATATTATAAAAAACTTAATATTATTACATTTTATATATTTTAATGTTTTAAAGAAAATATATAATAATTATTTAAGGAACTTAATAAAGCGTTATTATTATTACGTTATAAAAAAGACTTTTTAATTAACTTTATAAACATATTTATTATTATAATTATTATTTTAAATATATAAATTAAGTTTCGTATAATTTTTTTAATTTTTAAAAAGTTATTATTATTTTATTTTATTATAAATAAAATTAAAAATATTTAATATAAAAAATAATATTATAATTAATAATAATAATAAAAGATTTTTAAAAAAGTAATAATTAAACGAAAACGATATAATATATATAATTAAATTAATTATAATATATATATTTATATAATAAATAAAAATATAATAAATAAAAAGGTATTTAATAATTTAAATTTCGAAAAATTATAATTAATTTTATTTATTATTAATTCTTTATTTTAATTTTAAAAAGCTTTAACTTAAAAAATATAATAAATTAATTAATTTAAATTACACGTTAAAACCTCGAATATTTAATATAAAAAGTATTTAATTTTTAAAACGTAAAACTAAAAAAGACGATTTAAATAATAATAATTATTAATTAATTTTAATACCACGTAAATATTTTTTAATAATTAAAACTATAAAAGTTATAAAAACTAGCTTACTCGCTTGTGTGGCCCACTTGTTTATAAGACACGTCAATGGTTTTTAAAGGTTAAAATATATTTGAAAGTTAATTAGCTTGCTGTGATTCATACTATACTAGATAACCTTGCTGTGACCCTGTTACAATACCCCCCCTGCGCGGTAAGGTAGGTACTTACCTAGTCTGCTATTTTCCTCATGTTGATTTGTAGAGCCTGGCCTTCTCCATCCAACCTCAGGCTTCTCATATCACCCACGAGATCGATTGGCTTTACCGGACCTCTCCGATCCCAACATCTCGCTAAGACCAATCGGTCTTCCTTCTCCACTGCCATGTCCGCCCCGAAGCGTCACAAATCCTCCAAAGATGTTCCTTACGAGCTCATCTACTGGCCCGACATCCCCGGCCGGGGCGAGCACATCCGCCTCGCCCTCGAGGAAGCTGGTGCCACATACACGGATACGGCGCAAGTGGAGAACGGCGTCGACAGCGTCCTCGCCCAAATTGCCGATACTAACACCGGCGATGACGCGAACCCGCCCCCGCTGGCACCCCCGATCCTGCGCCACGGAGACCTACTCATAAGCCAGACACCCAACATCTTGCTCTACCTCGGTCCACGCCTGGGCCTCGTCCCGGACGCCGATGAGGACTCGGATGCTATCTACCGCATCAATGCGCTGGTCCTGACAGCCCTCGACGGCCTGAGCGACGAGGTGCACAATTGTCACCACCCCATTGCCTCGGGGCTATACTACGAGGACCAGAAGGAGGAAAGCCTGCGAAAGAGCAAGGATTTTGTCCAGAACCGACTGCCTAAGTTCTTGGGCTACTTTGAGCGTGTTCTGCAGGGCAAGGCGAGCGGCGACGGGCCGTGGCTCTACGGGGGGCGGTTGACCTACGCTGACCTAGTTTTGTTCCAGGTATGTTAATCCAAACTTGCAACCCGCCCCCCCTTCTCTCTCTCTCTTCATATATATCTCTTTATATTGTGGCCTGGTTGGGAGAACGTAGGGGAAGCCACGATTGGAGGGAAGTCGAGGAAGGCTCTAGACGGAACAATTGGTTGATATTAGTTAAATGGGTTACGAATCACTGACCACGATAAATTCACGCAGTGCATCGACGGCACTAAGTTTACATTCCGCAAGGCCATAACCGCCGCCCAGATATCGGGAAAGTACGTACACGTCTTCAAGCTATACGATATCATCAAGGAGAGGCCCAAGATCAAGGAATACTTAGCCAGCAAGAGGAGGCAGGACTACTCGATGGGCATCTACAGATGGTATCCCGAGCTAGATCTCGAAGCTGAAGTCACGGCTCCTGAGGCTTCAGAGGCCACCGGGGGCAAAACTTGATGAGCCATCGGAGGACTAATAAGAATTATCCTACGATGGATGAGAAGAGCCATGTAACTTGGTTTACGTGACCGAAGTGAAAATAGCAAAGATCCATCCAGATACACTAGATACACAGAGTCTCCCTCATGGCCCGAGGCTTATGCTGATGAAATGAGTTGGAAAGAGCCAAAGGTAGGTATCATGCACGTACAAGTATAATCCTGCATTTATGACACACATGATTAAATGAAGCGTTACGGCTTTGGATCAAAGACCGCCGACACGTTCTCATCGCGCTAGAAATGCCTGGTTAAGAATGGCCTCGACGTCGGCATATGTCTATATCATCACAACCTCAACTCTCGCTCTCACTTGCGTCGGGCCGTCCCCTTTTATCTTGCTACCTAGTCAAAAAAGGGGAGTGTGGCAGAGAATTACTCGGAAGATCGTATTTGGATTTTAAGGAATCTGCACGGTATGCAGTCAAGAATGACCGCAGGTAAATGCATGGAATTGGGTTACAGGCGTTGTCCGGATGGCACGTTGATACAGAGCTGCCTGAGATCTGAGGGAAACTGAGCAGAGGCCAGAAAGAGCATTCGCTTGTAAAGAAGGCCAATATTCAAGGAGTATCAGGCGACCATTCTGTTGCAATTCATCTAGCAGCCGTGCCCTTGAAGGTCCTCGAAAGCAATCTTCGGGAAGTTCTTAACATATCTGGAGCAAGGAGACAGCGACAAGTTATGCGGGGAACAAGGATAAATCCTCTAGTACACCTATTCAACTATAGTTTGGGGGCGGAGAGGCTTGTCTTCTATCCTAGCTAGGAGCAAGTTTATCCCGAGTCTCTTCTCCAGACATATCCATCCTCTATTCACACTTCACCTTAACGAATTACCTTCAATTGGTTGAGTCTGACCGAATATGTGTCATGACAAGGAATCGCTAAACACCAGCATCATATATCTATTATCTACTCCTTCCCCTTTTCTTCTCCACATGTAGGTCTACTGTTCTTGGGAGTTGAAATATCTAGACATATTAGACCATAGTGAGAATTTCTCATGGGGTATTTCTACATCTAAGAGATCGTAATATACAAGGTCTTAATAACTAAGAATAACTATAAAAGTCTATGTTTTAAGTGACCGTTATAATTAAGATTTAAAGATTAATTTACTTTAATATTAAAATCATATTAATTAAGAGATATATAAATTAAAAACTAAATTAATATTTATTATATAATAAAAATTTTTTAAATATAACGCTAAATAATTATTTTATTATTATAACTTTATAATTAAAACGTTTATTAATAATTAAATAATAATATAATATATAAAACGTTAAAAATAAAAATAAAAAATTATAAATTAATAACGTACTTTATAAGTAAGTAAGTTATATAAATAAATAAGTTAATTCTTATAACTTTTGTAGTTTTAATTATTAAAAAATATTTACGCGATATTAAAATTAATTAATAACATATTATATAAGCGAGTAAATAAAACAAGCTCGCGGATGAAATGGTTTTCTTGTGACGAACCTCACTGTAGATTCCTAGTCAGCTGACTTCACAGGCGAGTACGTACTAGGTTTTCTTGATTTGAAGGTAACAGTGGGTTGGGATTGGTTCAAGTGATTTACTATGTTCTATTCGTCAAAGAGGTTTCAAGGTACTCTCACTATAGTGTTAAAAAGTAACTATAGTCTTAAATTAATAGTTAAAAAACTAAAATAAATGACTAAATACGTAGGAAATTCCAATTTATTTATACTTTATCCTTTATAAAGAGTTATACCTATATTCTCTTAAATTCTCAGGAGAATAACAAAGAATCTTAGCATTCTCCTAAATTCTTAGAAAAACAATAGAGAATCTTAGCATTCTCCTAAATTCTTAAGAGAATAATAAAGAATCTTGGTATTCTCCTTTTTAAAGTTATATAACCTTAAATCACATAACCACTTTAATTCTTTTTACCTTTATTAAGTTATAACATTATATTTCCCTTTTAAATGGTTTTGTTTTTAAAACTTCTTTTCTTAGTAACCTTTCATTTTAATTATGTCATCTTATTATGTTACTAAAAATATGCGAATAAGTCTAAAAAAAAGGAATTTCTCCGAATACTAACACGAACTAGCCGCCGCTATTAATTAATTTAAATATATAATTATACTTTATACTTGCTATTTTAAGAGGGGCTTATTATGTAAAATGTTAAAAGATCGAAAAAAATGTTAAAATTATAACGAGATTAATATCACTTTTTATAACGGTAATTACGTTTCTTTAAAATCTTTTTAAAACATTTAAAAAGAAAAACTTAAAATAAATCGAGAAAAACGAATAGTTATTTAACAACTTTAGTAATTATTAAGTAAAATTACGCAGTTAAATTGTTAATTTAAATGATTATATAAGTATAAGGTCTAATTTATTTAACATGAACTTTAAAACATAAATAAGTTAAAGAATTAAAAACGTATTAAAGCGGAGTAAAAGCGTCTTTAAACCGAACAGCAGTTTTTAATTAAATAAGTTAAAGTTACTTCCAAGGTCGTCCCCTCTTTTAACTAGTCGTAACTAGATCACGACCTAGGTCCTTAAATCCCCTTGGGCGATCTGGGTTTTAACGGTAAAAGCTTTTAAGCTTAGCCGTTAAATTCATTAAATATTTAAATAGTTTTTAAGTGTTCTCCTTTAATAAGTAACCTTCTTATTTAATAAAATACTATAATTAACTTTTAACTCGTTTTAAATTTAATATCTTTTTTATTTCGTACTTATTAGGGTTTTCTTTAAATTTTAATTGGTTTTTTAATATAACGTTATTTAATACTGGTTTTAAAAGTAAAACATAAAATATAAGATATATTTTAAATCTTTTTAATAGCGTTAACTTGTAATTAACTTTTAAAATAACCTTTTTAATTTTATATGGTTTTAACTTTTTAAATTTAAGTTTTTTGTTAAGTCGTTTTATTTTAATTTAAGGTGTTTTTAATATTACGCCTTATTATTAACGAAATAAATAAATTATATCTCCTCTTTTAAGAATTAATCCTTTAATTCTTTTTATAGCCGTTATTATATTACTTAAACCTTTTTAAATAGTACTTTTACTTTCGAGGCCTTTATTTCGATTCTTGGTGTTTTTATAAGTTCGATTGGTTGTCTTTGGATTTCCGCTTTCTACCTATATACTGCTTTGTATAGTAACATCTTTATATCCTCGTTAATCGAAGTGTTATATACTATTTAAGTTATTAATAACAATTTTACCTAGTTATTCATTTCCCAGTTAACATAACTTCGTAAATATTATTCTATTATTTAGTTTAATTTCTTTGTTTATCCGTTTATTTAAGGATAATACGTTATAAATAACTTTTATTTAACTTTTATTCGTTTTATTAGGTTTATTTAAAATTTTAAAGTAAACAGCTTATCTCTATTTAAAATAATACGTTTTAGTAATTCATATTTATTAACATATTCTCTTAAAAAATTAAAAGCTAATTATTTTATTATACTTAATTCGTTAAATAATAAAAAATAAACATATTTCGTGAGTTTATTAACAATTACCTATATATTATTATAAGGTATTTTTATAGTAAGATCTTTTGACTTTAGAAGTTTCACTACGAAATCCCATGTAATTATATACCACGCTTTATTAGGTATTTAGGTTAGCTATAATAATCCGTATGGTTTATGTCGTAATGCTTTAGTCTTATTATAGATATTGTAATTCTTTATAATTCTTTTAATTATTTATTACATTCCTAGAAAGTCAAATTCTTCTTAAAATCGTTTTATTGTTTTAAAAATTCCTTGGTGGCCATGTAAAGAATATTCGTAAAATTCTTTAACAAATTCGTTTTATACTCGTTTTAATATGTATATCTTTTCTTTATACGAGAGAAGTTTGTTGCTAGATCCTTATTAAAACTATAATTATTTTTCCTTTTAATTGTAATTTTCCTTAAAACGTTGTTTTTAGTTTCTTATATTAATTCGCATATAAGTTAATATAATTAATTTGTCATTTTTTTATTTAAATATCTAGACATCTTTTTTATTAATTTTTAATTTATAATCTCCCTTTTTGCTAAGAAGATTTATTTAGATATTTTCCTTTCTTTTAATATACTAAATTTTAAAATTAAATTTAAACAAGAAAATCATTTAACGTTTATGTCTTTAATTAAACGTTTATATTGTTATAAATCGTGTAAGGTTTTTATGGTTTAAATATATATTAATGGGTTCTTTAGTTCTATTAAGCCATGGTTCCTATTCCTTTAATACTTTAATAACTACTAATAGTTCCTTATTATAGATTTAATAGTTTAGTTTAGTACTATGTAGTGCTTTAAATAGGTACGCGACTGAGTACCATTTCCCATTATTTTCTAGTTGCTTTAAGATTACTTTAATAACGAAATTTAAGGCGTTTATCTTTAGTCGTTTCTTCTTATTTTCGTTTAAAAGTTTACATATAACCTCACTAGTTACAACTTCCTTTAATTACTGAAAAGCCTGTTTAACTTCTTTAATAAAATAAAAAGCCTCTCTTGTTTTCGCTAAGGTAATTAGTTCCGTTATTGATTTAGCGATACGCCCGAAATCTTTAATGAGTTATTTAACATAGTTAACAAAACCAAGAAATACGCATACATTTATAACACTCTTAGGTTTTAATTAATCCTTAACTATTATTATTTTCCCTTTTTAAATGCGGATTTCTCCTAGACTTATTATAAACCTTAAATAATCCAGTTTTCTAATATGTTATTTACTTTTAATTAAATAAATAAATAGGTTTACTTTTTCCAGGGCTTTTAATACTTATTTTATATATTCTTTATATTTCTTCTCGCTTTTTAAGTAAATTAATATATCGTTTAAATAAATAAATACAAATTTATCTAGAAATTTACGGAGAATCATTATAATTATATATTAAAATGTAGTAGGTACGTTAATAAGTTTAAACGGCATAACCTTATACTTATAATATCTATATATTATTCGGAATATGGTATACTATTTATATCTTTTAGCCATTTTAATCATGTAATATTCATCGCGAAGGTCTAGTGCTATAAAGATTTAGGCCTTGTTAATTTATTCTCTCATGAGTTTTATTAATAGTAACGAGTATCCGTTTTTCTTGGTTATTTTATTAAGGTATTAATAATTAATTACTCGTCGCTATACTAAGTTTCCTTCTTTATTAACACGTTACTTTCCGTTTTTATCGACTTTAAATACCATAATTATTAGGTATTTTAATAAGAACTCTAATTCTTAAATATATTTTTTATTAAATTCCTTTTAAATTCCTTTTTATAATGCTTTTTATTTTTCCTAATTTATAAGATATATTAAAAATAGTTTTAACTACTTTCTTTCCTTAAAATAGATTTAATAATCTTATTAACTATATTTTAGTAATTCTTTTTTTATCTTATCTCTAAATAATTTATAAAAACGGAGGTACTCGCGTAATACTCTTTTTGTTAAATCTTTAGGCTTAGTTACTTAAATTATATAAGTAATACGTTTCGTTTTTATATCCGTTTCTTTAAAGTTATTTACGGTACTTATCTCGTAACTCGTAATAATTAACTCCTCTTATTTCTAATTTTAATAAAACGTGTTTATTTCGAAATTTATTTATAAATTACTTCTTTTAAGCTAATTCATTTTTAGCATTATATTGTGACTTAATATATATATAATATTAAAAATGACTTACTCGAGATGTTTTTAAATGGTTATTAAGAAAGGAATTATCTTTTTTAACACTTTACCATTCTCGTAACTAAATATATATCCTTCGAAGTTCCGTAATTAATATAAACTTTATTTATATATTTATGGTATTTTATCTTTTTGAGTTATTTTAATTAAGATATAACTTTTATTTACTTTTAAATTTATAAAGGCTTTATACTCCCTTTTATTATACTTAACTCTAGTTATAATAGTATTATTAAGTTTTGACTAAACTTTATATAAAGACTTGTTATTTATAGCTTCTCATTGCTTTACTAGTGAGAACCTTTACCGTTTTTTGGTTTTCCACGCCTTTTCTTTTTTAGGTTTTTTTAAGTTATTATAACCCGGATGTCTTTTTATTCTTAGGCTTTTATAAAAGCGTGTTTTTAGTAATCATTATTTAAACAATTTCTTTAACTATTTTTCACGTAATAAGGGGTAAAAGGTTTATCTTTTATATAAAACCTTATACATTAAAACTTTAATTCTTTTTCGAGGGCCCTTTTATAACCTAAATCTATTTTTTTATTAACTCGAAATTTCTTAAGGTTTTAAATTATCTTTAAATAAAGTATATAATTCTTAAGTTTATTTATTAAGGGTAATTCAATATCTCTTTATAGGTTTATATTAATTTCTAGAAACTTTCCCTTTTTTTTGAGGTATACTTTAACGATTCGTTTATAACCTAATTTAATTATACGTATTTTTGCTTATTGTTTTATTAAGTACTTTCCTATTAAGCCGAATAAATTGGTGTTATACTTAACTCGTTTTTCGAGTTATTATGGAAAATATAGTCCTTTTTATAATTCTTATAACTTAATTTACTTTCTTATTGTTTTTAAAATAAACTCTTGCTTTAAAAGTTCTTTTCTCGGGTTAAGAAATCCCTTTTATTCTTGATTCCTGTTTCTTAAAACTTCGACACTCGTTTTTATAATGTCTTTTCTTTTTATAATTAAAACACTTAATAGTTAACTTATCTCGTTTCTTTTACTCCTTTTAAATAACGTTAATTTTAATGGGGTTTAACTTGGGTTTAATGCCTTTCTTAATTCCGGCACCGCTTTTATGATTTCCTTTTTTCAGTTAATCGCCATTCCTTCGTTATATCGTCTTTTTCTTTTCAAAGTACCGTTTAAAGTTTTCGTTATTAATAGTAATTACCATTATAACGTAATTATTAAACTTTTCTAGATTTCTTTCTTTATATAGGTTTATTTTATATAATTTATTCTTTATATGGTTTTTTAATCCTTAATAAAATAAGTAATATAAGCTCTTAATAAGTAATTATAATTAATTTACAAGTTTTTTAAACTTAATAACGTAGTTTAAAGCCTTTTTATCTTGTCGTAATTTATAAAGTCGAGCTTCGACTTATTACTTAAAGATTAAATTGCCGAATATAGACCTAAGTTATTTTTTAAACTCTTTATAATTCTTAAAGACCTTTTTTGTGTTTTTTTAGGCGTTTAATCCGTTTTCTAAATAATCTTTTAATACTAGTTAAAACCAGGTTAAGGCAGTTTCGACAAGGAGCTGGAATACCGTGAAAACCTTTTATTCTTTAGTGATAATCGTTTCGTGATAGAACCGTAAATAAGTTCCGGCCTAAATTAGAAATCTTTTTAAATCGCTTAACCCATTATATTTATTAGGTGTAATTAATTTAAAACCCTTTATATCGGGGGTTATTATATTGTTTTCGTCGTTTAAGTTATTAGGGTCGCTATCGTTTAAAAGTAGTTTCGGTTACTTATCTTTAAGAGGTAAGAGTTATCTTGCTTATTTGTTTTCCTTTTTAGGTGTTTTTTTTTCCTCCTTTTCTTCTTTTTTAAATGATTTTTCTTACTAAGCTTTTAAGGTGTCCTCTTATAACTCTTTTTTAACTATAACTATAATTAACTTTTATATTAGTTTTTTTAAACCTTTTTATTATACCGTAAAAGAATTTAAAGCTTTTGTTTAAAAGCTTGTTAATTATTGTTTTTTTACTTGTTTCTTTTCTTGTTACTCTTTAGTTTTAAGGGGCATACTTGTCCTGGGACAGTTTAGCCGAAAGTCCCTTCTTTTGAATTAATGTTAAGCATTAATTAAAGAGCTATTAAAATATAATAAACCTTACTATAAATTCCTAGTTAGTTAACTTTATAAGCAAGTATGTATTAGGTTTTCTTGATTTAAAGGTAATAATAAGTTAAAATTAGTTTAAGTAATTTATTATGTTTTATTTATTAAAAAGGTTTTAAGGTATTTTCATTATAATATTAAAAAGTAACTATAATTTTAAATTAATAATTAAGGAACTAAAATAAATAACTAAATACGTAGGAAATTCTAATCTATTTATACTTCATTTTTTACAGGGAGTTATACTTATATTCTCTTAAATTCTCAGGAGAATAATAAAGAATCTTGGCATTCTCCTAAATTCTTAGGAGAACAACAGAGAATCTTGGTATTCTCCCTTCTGGAGTCATGTGACCTTAGATCACATGACCACTTTAATTCCTTTTACCCTTGTTGGGTCGTAATATTTCTATATAAAATCGACTTTTTTGAAAATTCATAACTTTACGCGTAAAATTCGGAAAAATCTTGAACCTTTTTTTCTAGTTATATAACTATATATTTTAATTAAAATAAAATTCAAAAAAATTAATATTAAAAAACACGAAAAGAAAACGCGTAAAAACTAAAATTATAATAAAACGCACGAACCTTTTTATATATTTCTTTATATATTTCACTTTTTAATTTTTTAATTTTTATTTTAGTTAAATTATATAGTTATATAACTAAAAAGAAAGGTTTAAGATTTTTTCGATTTTTATGTGTAAAGTTATGAATTTTCGAAAAAGTCGATTTTATATAAGAAACCATTTTATTTGCGAGTTTGTCTCGTTTACTCGCTTATATAGTACGTTAACTAAATATATAAAATATAAAATTAATAAATATTTAAAGCTTTATATTTAATTTTTAATATAAAGGTTAAAATACTTTATAAATTTTATATTAAACTTATTTATCATTTAATTATTATTTAACATTTTAACTTTATTTTTTAATAATAATAAATTATCGCGATATTATAAAATTAAATATTTTTTTAATTAATATAATAAATAATAATATAATAAAATTATTAATATTATTAATTTAAATAATTATAATTTTTTTTAATTTTTATTAAACTT
>MU404209.1:2157-69125 GCA_022695795.1 Biscogniauxia marginata
TATTTATTTAACTTATTTATTTATTTAACTTATTTATTTATTTAACTTATTTATTTATTTAACTTATTTATTTATTTAACTTATTTATTTATTTAACTTATTTATTTATTTATATAATAAAAGTTAAAGTTTAATTTTTTAAATAAAAAAATAAATAACTATTTAATTTAATTAATTAAAAATTAAAAAAGATATTATAAATTTTATAAGTTTTAATTATAATATAATAATTAATAACGTTGTTTTTATAATTTATAATTAATTATTATTAAATATTTAATATAAATTTCGTTTTAATAATTACTTTTTATAATTTAAATTATTTCTTATTTTAATATTAAATATATATTATATAAATATTTACTAAAAATCTTAGATACCTAGGTATTAATGTGAAAAGGGTTGCTTAAATGTCGTTGTCTTTTTTGTTAAAGTACTAGATCTCTTATTAAGACCCTAGTAGGTTTCCACCGAGATGGTTAATAGTAGGATGCTGGTATAATCCCGATGTGCCATCACGCAATTTATCTGCCGCATTCTCGCCAACATACAAAGCCGAGTGGTTTATAACCGTACATATGTATAGCCTGCAACACCCCGTACATCTAGTTCGGATGTTCTTATATACGTCGAGTAGGGCTTTACATTGGATAAAAAAATGACCAATCTTCCTTCCTTAGTTGAAGCTCGGTATGGTATCACAAATGGTGGCACCATCGTGCCGGACACCCTCATCCCAAATCCAACACTAGAGACACTCCTCCAGCACAAATCCGTGCGGCATTTTCTACCTCAAACACTACCTCCAGGGACTCTCGACGTCCTCGTTGCAGCCGCTCAGAGTGCCGCCACATCATCGAACCTGCAAACATGGAGCGTCGTCGCGATCGAAGACCCGGCGCGTAAAGATAAGGCCGCGAAACTTTGCGGCGATCAGGACTTCATCCGACAAGCGGCCCTCCTCCTTGTCTTCTGTGCTGACCTCAACCGATTGACCAAGGTGTCGCAACAGCATCAGATGCCGGGCTCGGGGCTTGAGTTCACGGAGATGTTCCTCATGGCATCAATTGATGCCTCGCTGGCAGGGCAGAATGCCGTGGTCGCCGCCCAAGCGCTGAGGCTAGGGGCCTGTTATGTCGGGGCTGCGCGAAACAAACCTCGTGAGCTTGCGGAATTGCTACATTTACCATCCCGTGCGATCGCTCTCTTCGGTATCGCTGTCGGCAAGCCAGACCCGGCGCAACCTGTGTCTATCAAGCCGCGGTTGTCTCAGACTGAGGTTCTGCACCGGGAGACTTGGGATGATGGGGAACAAACACAGAACCTTGCTTCATATGACAAAACTCTCACCGATTTCAACGCACGTCAAGCCAGAGCAGACACCCCTAGTTGGACTTACCGATCTGCGCACCGCATAGCGACGGTAGAGTCACTGCATGGACGCGATATCTTGCGAGAGGTTCTACAGGAGCGTGGCTTCAATCTGCGATAGTTAACATTCGACCACAAAAAAGAGAAGAATACAAGAATCATTGGAATATGGAAGCAATATACTTATGTGTGCCTATTTTGATGTCCCTGAATATTTCTTAACCTAGACAATTTCCCATTGATGGAATCAGCTGATTCCTATATAGTTAGCCAACATATAGACCTGCCCCTGAATATTGGTTGTCCCTACGAACAACTTACCTAACCAAATATCAGCTGCATCTCAAATAGCGTCAACTTGGGTCTTAATACCATATAGGTCTGGTATACCTATAGCACAGCTTGTATCTCGAGGGGATCAGGATACTAAATACTTCTATAATTATAACTCTACTTTTTCTATGAAAAAGAACCAAAAAAAAAAAAAAAGAGAACACACGTGCACACATGCGTTCGTTGGTTTATACGCATCACGTCATATTCTACAGAAGCAACTATTGATATTCTAGTGATTCTAGTACATACCTGTCTGTATGTTTTGAGCTATAATAAGAGTCATGGTGTCTTAGCTCACATGCCTACTTTAGTGGGATAGGAAGGACGAGCTGTCGTTACTATAAAAGTTTCCACGGGCTATTCACGGGAAAGGTCTAAATCAACACTACTAGGTGATTTAAGGCGTCCTATGTTTCATCATGAATTCCCATTTAATCTAGACGTCTTAAATCATTTCAAGGTCATCTTTGGCAAGTATATGTGTAAGTATCGCATTTAGAAATCCACAAAGATATGTGAGCCAATTGTGAGGTAGTGTATTGTAAGTCTACTTAACTAGGATGTATAACTCTGTGAGAAAGTTCCTACCAGCTTACAGATAGCTCTAGAACTATACTTTACTTAGTCTTAGTTTAGCCATCTGCACAGAAGTGTAGTATATTTGACTACCTCCCCCACTTCACCAGATCGAGAATATTCGATAGGCATTCCAGCGACTGCTATGATCACGGTGTAACATCATGGTGATTCCCAGTCACTCAATCATAGTTCAGCATTTCTAAGGTATAAACCCTAGCATCCGAGTCAAGACCTTTGTATTAAACTGTCAGCATAGTGCGGAGCTCGCTCAACGCGGTGTGGTTAGATGTATATACCCACATAGACAAGCTTGTTCCATCTCCTTATATAAACCAGGAGGGCCATTATGGCGTCTTGACAACACCAAAGACCGATTATCTGTATGATGTAGTTGAAGGGGTCATGCCGCAGCTGTCCGAATTGGGGGCATACTAATGCAACGAGCTGGAGAGCGCCCTTGGGGAGCCCTAGGATGAATGCCCGAGTAAGTCGGTTGACAGCCGCGAAAAGTACTAGTGTCTTGAGATCGGCTTGTTTGAGGAAGATTTTGTAGATGACCTCTGGGGGGGGGGGGGCTAAGTCTGCCGAGATGCGCAATGGGCGGGTTCTCGATCGTCTCGTCCACCATAATCGTCCGGTCCCTTGTGGAAGTAGCCTCAAATAAATTACGTGTTCGAACGGATGGTAGCATTCAATACCAGGGCTAAATATGATCATCGAAGCACGCCGCATAGGTGTGGGTAAAACGAAACTACACCGCGAGCTTTCCAAACCCAGAGCAATCTGTGACCATTGACCCGTTAATTTGTGCCGGCAAATCGAGTGACGTGAGTGGACAATGCCGTTGCGACACATTGGGGGACAACCTTGATGGCTACTTGCTTGGGTCCGTCGTACCAATATTTCGGCACCCACGATGCATTGATTTGTCGCCCTGAACGAGTACTAGACACTCTCAAGGGCTGAACACTGGTGCACAGGGAAAGATGGGTAAACCTTTTTTTCCTGCCCTTATCTTTCGGCTCACCCACGCGATACTCCTACTTAGCATGCTTCTGCCAAACGTAGATAGTCTCTCTCAACTGATGATGGTTTGGTTATTACACCCGCTGCTACACACACTTAATAGCTGTTAATACATATCGAGTCATCATGCTGCCGTAAATACTAAGTTGACATTGTGGATAGCCGTCTCAGGGACCCAAGTTTTCGTGCTCGCTACTTGGCTAAGAATCGCTGGAAAGCTTCCTGTTCAATGACCACGTTGCCTACTGCTCTAAGTTTCTTCCGGCCTTCTTTTTGCTTCTCGAGCAGCTTCTTCCGTCGCGTGATATCACTTGCATGGAGTTTCGCAAGGACATCCTTACGGAAAGGTTTAATAGTTTCTCTTGCGATGATCTTCTTCCCGACTGCCGCCTGGATAACTACCTCGAACATCTGTCGCTGTACGTGCTCTTTGAATTTAGTTACCCATTGTCGGCCGAGACGTTCGACCTGGGACGAATGGACCACACGAGAGATGGCGTCTACTGGTTGTTTGTTGACGAGCAGCTGCAGCTTGACAAGCTTGCTCTCGCGCCAACCCGCGTCCTCGTAGTCCAAGCTAGCGTAGCCTTTGGTGGCACCCTTTAGTTTGCCGAACATGTCGTCAACAAGCTGAGCGGTAGGTATGCGGTACTTGAGAATGACCTGGTTACCGTGGAAGAACTCTATGCTATCTTGTTCGCCACGATTCGCCTCGCAAAGCTCGATCGCACGACCGAGAAACTCTTCAGGAACCGTCGTTGTAGCGAGTACATAGGGTTCATAAAAAGTTGCAGAACGAGCGCGGAGGTCATCAGCCTCGGGAAAGTCAACTGGGCTCTGCAGTATGGATTCCTTTCCATCAGCCCAGACAATCTTCGTCTGAACGGCTGGCTCGGTGATAATGATGCTTGCGCCGTGCTCCTGTCGGAGACGGTCCTGGAAGACGGAGCAATGAAGACTGCCGAGGAAGCCCAATCGCCAACCCGCACCAAGCGCTTCAGAGTGATCCTTGAACAGGGAGACGCTACGATCATTAAGAACAAGTTGACCTATGCTGTCGGCTAGACGACTATAGTCACTGGGATCCGTAGGGAACGCGGCGACGAAAACCATAGGCTTTGGCTCCTCAAAACCGGGATAGGGGTCAACAACATCTTCGGAGCCAACGGTAGTGAAGGTATCGCCAATCTTTGCATCCTGGATCTTCTTCATAGCGGGATTGAAGAAGATGTAGCCAACCTGTCCGGCTCGCAAAGCTGTCTGCGGCACCTGTGTAGGATATCTAATGCCCACCTCCCCGACGGTGTATTTGAGGCCAGTAGCAAAACTGACGACGTTGTCGCCAGCTCTGATAGTTCCGTCAAACAACCGAACTAGACAGACGACGCCTCTGAAACTATCGTACCATGAATCTACTAGCAAGAGTCTTAATGGTTTGGACTCTGCGCCGGTTGGCGCTGGGATGTTCTCCACAACAGCCGGTAGTATCTCTTTGACGTTCAGACCAGTCTTGGCACTCACGCCGATTGCGGTCTTCGAATCGAGCTCGAATGTCGTTTCGAGCTGTTCCAGAACCCTGGGCACATCGGCGGCTACCATATCGATCTTGTTGACGACGGGGAGAATTTTGAGCCCCTCGGCGAAGGCAAGATAAAAGTTGGCTACAGTTTGGGCCTGGATACCCTGGCTTGCATCTACGAGCAGTAAAGCCCCGCCACAGCTCGCATATGACCGTGTGACCTCGGCGCGAAAGTCGACATGACCCGGAGTGTCGACAAGGTGCAAAAGATAGTCGAGGCCGTTATGATTATAAATCATGGTACATGTCTGGGCTTTGACAGTGATACCACGCTCACGCTCAACTTCAAGAGTATCGAGGATCTGGCGGTTCGAATTGGAGGAGGAGATGGTGCCGGTGAGCTCGAGAAGCCGGTCAGAGAGGGTGGATTTGCCATGGTCGATGTGGGCGACGATACAGAAATTGCGGAAGCGCTCGATTGGGATCGCCGCTATGCGGCGTTCTAGGTCACTAACGACGGTCTTCGAACTGCTATGTCGAACACATGTGGACGCCACGGATCGCAAGAGAAGTGGCGATCTCGTCCGAGCCGGTCTCAACCGAGTGACGATAGAAGGCCATGTTAGATATAAGACGCTGCTAAAAGCCGTGCGGCGCGACGATTGGTACAAACACGGTCGCATACAGACAGATGCCAGGTCTATGCCGCCACCCATGCATGCAGATTTGTTTACCGGGGGGTGGAGGTAGGGGGTTTGGCTGGCGGCAAGTATCGTGGAGTCAAGCTTGGCCAACTACAAGAATGAAGCTATTCCAAGCGCGCGAAAAAGGTCGACGCAAAAGAAGGAGAGTTTCAACAATGGGGAAGATTCCCCAGCTCCTTATCTTATCTGGCCCCACACTGATTACATTCAGTGGAAGTCTCCACCTAAAGCCGACAGCAAAGCCGACAGTTGGCACGGTGCAAGATCCAGGATTGCAATCACCCCGCCAGAATTGCCATCGCAAAGTAAACAATTCTGCAAAGAAAATATATACCACACTTCCATCTACACTTTTCCAGCCTGGCAGCCTAACTTTCTCCAGCTGCGTCCCTTGAAGCTCCAGGTTCAAGCAGCAGCATATTCACCGCGCATTCATATTGCAAAACATGGCATCCGCGACATTGGTAAAGGACAAGTCCAAGATCCACAAGCTGTCCTTGAAAGGTAGCGCCAAGCTGGTCGCCGAGTTCGTACGTTGTACTTCTTTGAACTCGTTGGCCACGAGGTTATTCGCAGCTGACAATATCATATGCCTTTCACCGCTCGCAGTTCCAATACTCGATCCACACAATATTGTATGCTTGATCGTTTACTCTTGGATGTCTCGATGACTGACAGATATTGCCGACTCTCTTAGATTCCAACGAGGTGTATACCCAGCCGAGGACTTTACAGCGTGCGTCGCATTCCGTTGCTGCTCTCTTCTCTCCATTTTCCCCTTTCCCCTGTCTCGATAGCAGTTCGAGCCCTAGGTAAATAGACGCGAGAACTGAGACAAAATCATAGCGTCAAGAAGTATGGCCTCAACATGCTCGTGTCCGCCGACGACCAGGTGAAGGCGTACATCAAGAAGATCATGTCCCAGCTGGACAAGTGGATGCAGCGGGGCAAGATAAGCAAGCTTGTCATCGTCATCACGGACAAGGACACGGGCGAGCACGTGGAGCGCTGGCAGTTCGACGTCCAGATCTTCAACAGCAATCCCAAACCCAAGAAATCGAAGTCTTCCGACACTGTCGCTGCCAGCGGTGGTAATCAGGAGAACGCAGCCCCGCCTCCTCCTTCTTCCGTCGCATCCAATACGACCTCCGCCGACCCGACCAAGACCGAGGCCGAAATCCAGGCCGAGATCGCGGCACTGTTCCGACAGATTACCGCATCCGTCACGTTCCTGCCCCAGCTGGCCGGTGACTGCACATTCAACGTTCTAGTCTACGCCGACGCTGACAGCGATGTCCCTGTCGAGTGGGGTGATAGCGATGCTAAGGAAATCGTGAATGGAGAGCGGGTGCAGCTCCGGGGCTTCAGCACCAGCAACCACCGTGTCGAGACGCTTGTCAGCTACCGACTCGGTGACTAGGTATAAGCGATGATCTTAATGACGGGGGACGATTATTATTATTATTCCTTCATGTGTAAATGAGACGATGGTCAACTATACGGCAAGTCATGGTTAGCTCGTGAGGAATCGATGATCTTGCCTGGCGTTCCGGTTGATATGATTGGGTTATGGATGGAAACACAGTCCAGGGTGTGTACCATATCCTCGACATCAGGCGTTGGTACGCGCCGTGTTGGTAGCGATATCAGCGTCCTAATGAGGAACCTGAGAGATGACGAATAGCACAATGAAAATATTTTCTCTATTTGGTCATACATCGGAGATCGTGATAGCCCCGATTTGCAAATCAACTGGCCATGCAATCCTCAACTATCTGTAGTTTTGTGCCTGGTTTGGTTTCTTCAGTCTCATCCCTTTCACTCCACTATCATGTAATACATCTTTATAGTTTACCCCCCTGTGGGAAGGAAAACTAGACGCCTTTGAAGACACAAAACTACCTCTATGTAGCAATTCCATGACTCCATCCATGCATCTCTCTACTACACGTGATATAATTGTCGCGGAGATAGCTCGGTAATTTAAATAACGCGGTTGAAGAAGTAAACGTAGGCCGTCTTCTTCATCTCCTCGACATCACCGGCTTCAACCACCTTCTCGTCGTTAAACAGCACCCATTTTGGCACCTGAGTATCCAGTAACTTGCGAATGAATGCTACGTAGTGTCTACAAGAATTAGTCAGCGTTTTGTGGCCTTGCTTAGGACCGCACCCCAACTTACCCAGCATGAATGCTAGTACCCTTGTGGCACACGATGCTTTGTAGTTGGAACTTAGCAGGTAGATCGGCATATCCAGCAAGAGCCGTCTCTTTCTTATCAATCGCCACACCAGGTTCGTCATCGAAATCACCCTGGTCATCCGGATGATTGAATAGCCACTCTACAGCACGTTCAACGACACCACTTGTCTCCTTCAGTGCCCTGCGAGCCTGTGGTTCGCCAAAGCCCATAGCCCCCAGCATCTCGATCTTCCCCGGGTCGGCTGCGGCATTATCCCCGGTCACGGCTGATGAGATCACTAACGGCTCATCAATATCGGGATCCTCCATGTGTCCAAACAACCACTCCATCGCGGTGTGTGCATCCGTATTTCCCGTTGCATGGAGTGCCTTTTCGCAGCGGTTGCGGGGAAATCCCATGGCCATAAGCCCATCTAACGCCGCCTCATTGGGAGCGAAAGCTGAGGTGGCAGCAGAATCCTCTTCTGGCAACAACTCTTCCGATGGCTGGTGACCATGTGAGAGGTACTCGTCCAACAAGAAAGGTTCATCCCCAACAATGACAGGAACATCAACCTTGCGCGGAACCCAATTCTCGATCGTCATCTTTCTTGCGTTGACCACAAGCGTAGTCGGGAATGTCTTGAACAGAGAGCGCTTGGTGAAACCATCCTTGCTTCTGCACCCAGCACAAGTCAGCTCTACCACCTCTTGTGTAGTGAAATTGTCGAAGCACTGCTTGAGCGCTACTGGTTTGTAGGCTTCCATTTGACCCTTAACCGGGGGTAGCTTCTCTAGTGGAACATCGATGAAAATACTGTCTTGCTCAGTCAGAGTGTACCTAACCTTCTTGCAGCTGAGACATTGCAATCGTTGTTCCGTTACGAACCGAAAAGGCTGCGTGGGGTCAGACAAGGGGGCGGGATGCTGTGACCGAGTAATAAGCTTGATCAAATGCTGAAGAAGCTCGAACGAATCCTGCTGACGCATTGTAGAGAACTCAGCATGACCACGACCGATTAGGTGCTTTAACATACTCGGTGCTAGACCTTTCTGGTGGGGGATATGTGGCGAATCCTCAGAAGAGACGACGTCGGAATCGGGCTTAGAATAACGACCTGAGAGAAGTCCATCGGCCACCTTTCGTAACTGCGTTTCTAGATCTTGGGCGGGATCCGAGACACTCGGTAGGTCGACTTCGGGGATATTGTATCGCGCTTGGAAAGCAGGCAGGTCAAACAAACACTGAAGAATGCTGGCAAGATAGCAGCTATTGCCAAGATTCTTCAACCCGGTGAGGCCAGGTCCAAATAGTGGCTGTAGTTCTTTGCCATCCTCTGTCGTCATTGAGAATTCCCAGCGTAGGTTCTGCTCGATCTGCATCTCGGTCAAGCTCTTCTCAGTCTTCACCTGCTCGGCTAGGATAATCCCCCAGTGAGCTAAATGGGCTCCTAGTTCACCATCCACACGCTCATCGTCACACTGGTAGCAGTATACATCGGCAGTTCCTTCCGGCGTAATGGAGCCTAGCTTGACAGCAACGCCATGTTGCATATCAGTAGCGTGTGCTAGTCCGTGTGAATTGCCTCCCACGCCACCAAACTGAGCTCGACCACATCCAAGATTACCGCATTCGAGACAAAGCCAAAGGTTCTCCTTCAGATCACACCTAGAGCAGTGCCCCAGGTCGCCGCTTTGGATCTTCCGGCTCTCTTCTTGCTGCAATACCAAGATGTGTTCACACGTGGTTAGGTCCTGTTCCCATGCTTTGACCTCCTCTTGACGTGAGAATGTGTTGGCTCTTAGTATGCCATCGACGACGGGCGTAAGCTTCTTGTCAGATTTGTCGAGCTCGGCGGCGCATTCGTGACATTTTACTACTGCGGTGATATCATATCGGTCCGCTTCCGTCTCGGCCGCTATGGCAAGTTTGGTCATCTTCGCAGGGGGTTCGTCCTTAACGACCGGCTTTCGGGTTCGGCGGATGTTCAAAGCAAGAGGATGGTTTTGGGTGACATGATGAAGTTGTGAATGGGTCCGTAGGCCGACGCAGCCACCGTTGAAACACTGAAGGCAGACATCAAGACCTTCAGGGTCGTCCTGCACTTTTGTCAGGGCCGGGGAAGTCAAGGAACGCACGCAATAATTTTCACCGAGTGTTGCCAAGCGGCGCAAAGACCCAGATTATGATAACATACAATAGAATCAAAGCACTGGGTGCAGTCTTCACGATAGACAGGCTGCGCAGGCGTAGGAGGGCTGAGAGCTAAACAGATAATCAGTATAGTGTAGCAAGGCTATGGCTGTAATCACAAGCTCAGTGGTCTACTTACAGATAGAATCTAAATGCGGGCACGCCATCTTGGTTGCTAAACGAGTCCAGCACTTCAGGTCGGATGTTGATGGCCAAGAGAGTGTAATAAACAGGACGAGCCCGAATTCGGATGGTCTGCTGAAGAAAAAGTGTGCAAGGGAAGAAGGAATGGGAATGGGAATGGGAATGGGAATGGGAATGGGAATGTGGATGAGTAACTAAATCGAAGACTCAGACGCGGCTACAGCAAAGATGATGTATAGCTGAAGTGACATGACTAGGTACCTAAGGTAGGTACATTCACCTGTAATATGTAAGAATATACCTATGGGAGGTAGGTAGGAGGAGGTGGTGGGATATGTGTTTTGGATGCAGAGTTGAAGCTGACTTGTCTGCACCCGTTACTACCTACATGTAGGAGGTAGGTTATGTATGTAACATAGAGCTTGTCGCAGATAGGTACAAGGCAGGTTTAAGGTAGAGAGGGGCAATGCCCCGCGCTCACCTTAGAACTTGATGTCTCTCGGTAGGTACCTTACCTACGTAAGACTGGAAGTACCTAGGTATGGATGTACATCTACAAGCCACATCGGAGATTCCTAACGTCGGCTCCGAGATGCTGCGAGGCTTCAAAATGTCATCGATGGATAAAAAACGGATCTGATTAGAACATGCCTAGGTGGGGGGGGGGGCTACAGTGTTTTTCATCTGATAAAGCAAGCTTATCCCCGCCCCATCTCCTCCGCATTACACTGTATAAAGCCACCAAGATGGGCGGCAGATGTACAGTGTATGGAAATATCTCCGAGATTGATGATTTCATCGTTAGAATTGTGGGTTTCTGATTCGTCACAAAAGTTTCTTGGTCGCGACCGAGATCGCCGCGCCGAACAAAAGACCGCATTTGCATTTCGAAACTTCTTAACACTTCTTTCCTACTTGACCTCGTCATCTCCATCACCTCCAACTTTTTTACCACCTTCCAACTTACCTAGGCACTTCACCCCTTACTCATCAACAACCTACCGTTCACAACGCCGTCACTCCCCATTGATTCCGATATACTACGACATCGACGGATACATCGACATCCCTCACCACCACCATCAAAATCAAAATCCTATCAGGATGCTGTCGCGAACTCTTGCGAATGCTGCTCGACGTGCGGCCGTCACGGCAAGACCGCATCTCGCCACCCGTCAAGCCCTCAACCCCACTGCCAACATCACCCGTCGCTCATACCACGAGAAGGTTCTCGACCACTACAGCAGGCCTAGGAATGTAGGGTCTATGCTGAAGACCGATATCGACGTTGGCACCGGTCTGGTCGGTGCGCCGGCTTGTGGCGATGTCATGAAGCTTCAGATCCGTGTCGACCCAGAGAATAACACCATCTCTGATGTCAAGTTCAAGACCTTCGGATGTGGCAGCGCCATCGCGAGCTCGAGCTATCTGACTGAGCTGGTTCGGGGCATGACTTTGGAGGAGGCCGGAAAGGTCAAGAACACCGAGATTGCGAAGGAGCTGTGTTTGCCACCAGTCAAGTGTAAGCTGCCCTATTCAAGACCTTACAGCATGTTTAATCATGGGAGTACTAACATATTATCCAGTGCATTGTTCCATGCTAGCCGAGGATGCGATTAAATCCGCCATCTCCAACTATTACACCAAGAACCCAAAAGCTAAGCCGACCAATCTTTCCGGCACCGAAATGAAGATACCTGTTGCTGGTGAAACTGCGGCAGCTGCCATGTGAATTCGTCATTTAGCCGACACGCCAGCTGGCGGGACTGGGATGTGGATTAGGAAAATGGTTGGGCTACGGCCAAATGCGCACTGGTTAGATGACAAGTATGTGTATGCACAGTCGTTTATGAGAAGACTTCGATGTGGAAAGGTGAAAATGGCTGCACCAGAACATGTCTGAGCCGACCGGCTTTTCTGCAGTACTTTGCATGTTATATTTGGAGTTCAGCGACACGGGAGTAGGGGGTCTAAAATGGGGATGAGTTTTGATCACTATTCCAATGGTAAGATATGCTCATGCTTTCTCAGAGATTGCAGCATACCTACATAGAAGAAAGAAGAAGAGAAAAAAATTGATTTATATCCATACCCATGATTATCTCCGTTAGCACGATGAGTAATTATCAGAATTCGAATGTATTGTAGGTTACAGGCTACCTACTCCTAAGGGATCGCGATACGAGTCCTGACCTTACCTAGTATACCTCACTTGTAGTAGTAGGTACCTACCTACATGTATGGACTTAGGTACCTTTTACCCGTGTCTTAAGCGCAAGATATTTCGTACCAGAAGTTCAACCAAACCGCAATATTATGGGGCTATGTCTTATCTTATCGATTATCGGCCTCTCTATTTTTTTCTTTTTCTCTTTTTTCTTCCTAATCCACCTGGCCCTCGTCTTCCTTTGTTTATTTTCTCTGCCTGTTTTTCTCGCTACATATATATCCTGTTTTTGCGCCGCCACGAACTCAAATTCTCCTGTGCTTCGGGCTTTACCTTCTTCACGCTCAGGAGGATCCGCGGCAATCCAACCCAAATTGATACCTCGTGAACATGTCGAAGCACCGACTCGATGAAGCCGATGCTACCGAGGTAGAGGCAATTCTTCCCCGGAAGAAATCAAAGAAGGACAAGAAAGATAAGAAAGAAAGAAAGGAGAACCGCAAAGACAATCTGGGAGAGGCGAATGGCGAGCGCGCAAGGTCCCCGCCCTCCCAAGACCTGAATGAGGATGTCGTGAAGACGTCCGTTCTAGAGGTAGACGAAAAGTCGATTGCGAAGATCAAGAAAGAGAAGAAGAAGGGGAAAAAAAAGAAGCCAGATGAGGTCAACACAAATCCAGGCCAGGATGATGAGGAGCTAGTAGGCATAGATGCAGAGGCAGAGCGTAAGTCTAACAAGTACAAGAAAGAGAAAAAGGATAAGGGAAAGAAGCAGCGCAAGGAAGCAGACGCAGGCGTGGAAATCAACAGCATCACCAACGATCGTAGCAATGGCATTGATAGTCCCGCATCTACCGCCGCGACTATAACCAGCCTTGCTTCTATCCCCGAGACCGATGTCGCTACCTTCCTAGACACCCACCAGATCGCTATTACTGATCCCCTCTCCGACAAGGCCCTGCGTCCGATTATGCAATTCGCCCACCTGCCATCCTCTACACTAGTCTCCAGGAATCCCTTTGCCTCGTTTAAAGCACCCACGCCTATACAGGCCGCATCGTGGCCGTTCGGTCTCGCTGGTCGAGATATCGTCGGAGTAGCAGAGACAGGATCGGGTAAGACCATCGCATTTGGCCTGCCTTTGATCACCGCCGTTCTTGGCATGCCTAAGTCGAAAAGCAGCGGGAGGATACGTGCTGTCGTAGTTTCGCCCACTCGTGAATTGGCAATGCAGACCAATGAGCAGCTATCCAAGCTCGGAGAGTTAGTCGGTCTAAAAACTGTCTGCGTTTACGGTGGAGCATCAAAAGATGACCAGAGAATTCTGCTACGCAAGGCCGATGTCATTGTTGCAACCCCCGGCCGTCTAAAGGACTTCCTAGACGAAGGCTCCGTCCAGCTGGATGGGGCTAAGTTTGTGGTACTCGACGAGGCAGATCGTATGCTGGATAAGGGATTCGAGGACGACATTAAGAGGATCATTGGATGCACACCGAGAAAGGACAGTCGTCAGACCCTCATGTTCACGGCAACTTGGCCGCAGAGCGTGCAAGCTCTTGCATCCACATTCATGAGGTCACCTGTCAAGATCCAGATCGGAGGCAACGAGAGCGGAGATCTCCAGGCCAACTCGAGAATTGAGCAACACGTCGAGGTCGTAGACCCTAGATCCAAAGAAAACAGAGTGTTACAGCTACTGAAGGCTCAACCCAAAAATGAACGAGTTTTGGTGTTCTGCCTCTACAAGAAGGAGGCTACGCGGGTAGAGAATTTCCTACAGCAGCGAGGAATAAAGGTAGTAGGCATTCACGGTGATCTCAGACAGGAACAAAGGACTCGAAGCCTTGAGGCCTTTAAGACGGGGCAGACCCCTGTTCTAGTTGCGACTGATGTTGCCGCGCGAGGGTTGGATATCCCTGAGGTCAAGCTAGTAATCAACGTTACGGTAAGTGCGAGGCCCTGTTGTATTCTCATGGCTTTTCATGCTAAGATCTAAATATTACAGTTCCCCTTAACTATAGAAGATTACGTGCACCGCATTGGCCGTACTGGGCGCGCAGGGAAAACCGGCCATGCGATCACGTTATTCACCGAGCATGACAAACCTCATTCTGGCGAGTAAGTATAAAGTACCTCCAACAAGACGTATTTGTTGGTGATCTAACCAATCTGGATTAGGTTGATCAACATCCTCAAAGCAGCCGGCCAGCCAGTACCAGAAGATCTTATGAAATTCGGCACAACAGTAAAGAAGAAGGCGCATAGTACCTACGGCGCATTCTTCAAAGAGGTCGACATGTCGCAGAAGGCCACCAAGATCACATTTGATGATTGATTGAGCATGTTAAGATTCAAGTTTTTGTACTTCTCGCCGCCCTTCAGGTTGTGTGGTCAAGCACTTGCTTTAAGTTCATCATGAGCCTATACCACTCCTACGAGTGCCACGCAAAGAACGATAGCAATACAAGAAATACTGGCGTTCGGCGTAAGCACTAGTCAGAGATTAGCACAGCCATCTCGCGAAAATAAAATACAATAAAGTAAGATACGTTTGTAGACTTACATTAAAGCGACGTATGGCACGGCACCAGCCGTAATTGTAAGTAGATCTTTGAAAACGTGTGACGACACGTTGCCGACCGAAATATTAGCCTTCGTCAGT
This sequence comes from Biscogniauxia marginata, assembly GCA_022695795.1. Taxonomy (NCBI): domain Eukaryota; kingdom Fungi; phylum Ascomycota; class Sordariomycetes; order Xylariales; family Xylariaceae; genus Biscogniauxia; species Biscogniauxia marginata. The sequence continues at coordinate 17,041 of MU404209.1, forward strand.
GCAGACCAGAGTACAGCAGTACCGAGGATATGGAGTGGTAACCCGTTAGGCATGATGCCGTCCCAGCCGAGCTCGACGCCTTTATTTCTAAAGTACTGCAAGATGAAAGCGCCACTCCAGATGATACGGCAGAGCATATTGATAGCGTTGGCATATACTAAGCCAGCCGCGCCCAAATCAAGCACGTGAAGGGTGATGAATCCCGCAAGGCCAAATGCTAGACTAAAAGCACCCATCCACAGACTCTGTCGATGAACTTCAGATTCAGTAGCGACGGACGATACGAAGGCTTCAGCGACGCCATTAATAGCGAGGAGGGGAATGTACAAGCAGTATTGGGCTAGCACACTACCAGCTCCACTAGCTGACCACCTCGATCCCGCGATGATTTGTACCATCAACGGCGCTGCGTATGGGCCGATAGCAATAATGACGATGCTCAGGAGTATGTAGAACTTGACCAGGCACTGAAGGTCTATTTTTGCCCTGTGTATCGCCTGTGTAGTCCCTTGGCCGTTGGATGAGAGAAGTTTGCTGAAATAGTTCCGGCTGCTCTCCTCGATGGGCTGGAAGACGAGGCGCGCCAGCAGGCTCCCATAGTTATTAGCGAGCGCATAGATGCCCTGGGACCCGGGATCGGAAAGGATGGAGACGAGGAACGTGTCGCCCTGGGTGAGGATGTGCTTGGCAAACGACTGCGACATGAGGCTAGAGGCGAGCTGGAGGGTGGGCCTGGAGAAACAACCAAAGACGTAGTAATTATTAGGTACTGGTGAGTTGCCCTTCTTGTCCGTAACCGACAATGTCATCGTCCTGGGGAAGAGCGAGAAGCCCTCAGCCGACGCTAATTTCAGTCCATACCCAGCATAAATACCCAACAGCCCAGTACCGTACGCCAACTGGCCAAGAGCGAAGGGCAGGACGCCAAGGTCCAAACTCTGCCTCCAAGCCCAATTGGCTGCGCCAAACGTCACGAGGCATCTTGAGAAGGTAGCTACCGACTCGGCAACCGCTCTCGGCCCGAAACGTAGTCGATACTGTAATATGACAAAGGCAGGCTCGGAGAGCAACTCCACTAGAGCCGCCACGCCGTAGACGTACAGTGCTGTATCCAGATAAGGAGTCGCAGCAGTGGCAGCATCCACGTAGCGAAGATAGGCCCAGCCAAGACCGCCCGAAGCTCCCAATCCCAAGAGCACCGACAAGTACGCGAGATTGACAACTGACTGACTGTCCCTCGCAATAGCCATTGCCGTCAGCCCATCATCATCAGACCTTTTCGATGGCGACAACGAGGGGCTTCCCTGGCGCTGAATAGCCACGCGCAGGCTCTCGCGGGCGAAGAAGAGAACAGACAGATAATAGACCTCCAGCTGGGTAGAGACGCCGAGAAGCTGGGCAGTCAGGAAGCGCAGCAGCAGCTGGTTGGCGACGAAGGTGACGGCGCGCGAAGCGATCTGCAGGATGATCAGAAGAGAGGCGCCCCGGACGGCGGAACCCGTCTGGCTACCGTTGCAACTGCCGTCTCCCTTATTGCGCTTGGAGTTCGCCGGCTCCGGCGACGTATCGGGCATGATATCAAGCGCATCCGGGAGGGTGGGCGTCTTTCGGGTAAAAAGTGGTATCCGCAGATATGCGGACAGGCCAAGTAGTGTTGTGGTGGAGTTTTGGGGAGACGTATCCTGACCTAGAATTTAGACGTTGAGGAATTCAAGAGTTAGGTAACTTCTTCAGTACTTAGGTACCTAATTTTACAGTAGGTGCAGAGTCTAGGGGTCTCCTTCCCACGCTAACTATAAATCGGGTCTAGTAGATTTCCGAACGGTGAAATCTTTAATAAAAATATAAAACCTTAACGTGTCTTATAAGCGAGTGAGCCACACAAGCGAGTAGGCCACTTGATTTCCCATATAAAATCGACTTTTTTTTAAAAATTTATAACTTTACACGTAAAAATCGTAAAAATCTCGGACCTTTTTTAGTTATATAATTATATAATTTAATTAAAATAAAATTCAAAAAAATTAATATTAAAAATATAAAAAGAAAACACGTAAAAACTAAAATTATAATAAAAAATACGAACCTTTTTATATATTTTACTTTTTTTTTTTTTAATTAAACTATATAATTATATAATTAAAAAAAGTTTAAAACTTTTTTATTTTTTATATATAAAATTATAAATTTTCGAAAAAGTCGATTTTATATAAAAAACTATTTTATTTACTTATTTATATAATCCGTTATATAAATATTTTTTAATAATTAAAATTATAAAAGTTATAAAAACTAGTTTATTTATATAATATAATAATATTATATAATATTTAATAAAAAACGAGGTTTTATTATTATTATAAAACTATTACTTTATAACATTATAAAAAGGATTTATATAATTAATTACTTAATAATTTTAATATCAAGATATTATATATTATATAACTAATAAAAGAGGACAAGAGTTTTAATGCAAAATTGACAGGTTATATATATTTAAAACATCATTGAAAAGATGGATATCAAGACTACTTTCGTAAAACAACAAAAGAAACAAAGTCAGTAGGTTCTAGCAGAACATTAATATGCTGCTTAATTTATCGCTGGGAAGGCCCGGCGAGTAATATGCTGCGGCCTTCCTCCCAACCTCTGTTCGCCGCAATTTCTGCTACCGTCATTCCGGCGTCATCCTTGGCATCTAGGTTGACGCCGGCGTACTCCACCAGGAGTTTCAGCACAGTCGCATCGCCATTTTCTATAGCCTGGATATATGCATTATGGCCGCGGTATATCTTGTTTGGATCAGCGCCGTGCTTCAGCAGCAACTCGATAATCTCGTAATCAGCTCCGTGAACTCTCCGTAGTGCTTTGACGATGGGCAAGTGTTCGCCGGGGGCGTTGACGTCGGCACCAGCTTCTTCCTGTTAAGCATTCGAGTTAGTGTTGATTCCGCTATAATGATAAGATTATCTAAATTTTTTACCAGTAAGAAGTGTACGATCTCCTTGCGGTCCTCACGGATGGCCGTGGTTAGTGGCGAGAAGACACCGCCGTTGCGGTCCTCTACACTCACACCGGCCCTCAGGAGTAGCTTGACGCTCTCAAGCTGGTTGGCTATGACTGCCATCTCCATTACCCCCTTGAAAGCCCGTGGCTCTGCCAATGCTGGTAGGAGACGTTTAAGGATGGTTGGCTGCCGTACAGCCATGCATACTGGCCAATTCTCTCCTCTGACGTTTGGATCGGCACCACGAGATAGAAGCAGGTCCTGTTGAGACCCATATAAGTTACAATTTATCTTTAGTGAATACTGGAGGAAGACTTACGACTAGATCAGCGCGGTTCTCACGAATAGCTGTCGTTAGGGGGGTAGCGCCTGTTTTGGGAGCCTTGTCATTAGGTGAAACTTTTCCGCTGTTTAACAACCAGTTCAATGCTTCGACATTGTTGCATTGCACTGCCGTTTCTAGGATACCCTTAGGAGAGTTGAGATCGGCACCAGCAGCGACGAGTGGGGCGAGATATTGCGGCCGATAATGCGTTACACATTTGAACGCGGGATATTCAGCACTTGGGACATTCGGATCTATCCGATCTTGGGTCAGCTTCTTTTGTTTTCTCCCTCGGATCGCTCCTAAATCTTGGAATATTCGAGTAAGGGAAATACTCACCAGCACCATGCGCCAGTAGTAATTCAAAAATATCTTCACGGTTGTCGCGAATTGATGAGCACAGTGGTGTATAGATACCATCCTTTTTGGCATTCGGATCTACACCAGCCTTGAGTAGCACGCGGACAGAGGCTATATTATTAATAGACGTAGCAAGTTCCATGACTCCAGGTGCTTTCTTAGGGTCGGCGCCTCGAGCCAGTAGCAGCTCAAGGATACGCGGCAAACCAGCCGATGGCCAAAGCATGTGTTTTGGCCCAGGGAGGTTGGGGTTGGCGCCATGATCTAGGAGGCTTATAACGATTTCGATTCGGTTAGTTTGAATAGCCTCAAAAAGAGCCGTATGCCCTTCTTTATTCTTCGCATTAGGGTCGCAGCCATAATCGAGGAGCATCACTATCGTCCTCTTCGTTCGCTTCTTGATGATGGCGCTAATTAACATGGTATCGCCGTTAAGCAGGACGCGGCTGACATCACCCCCGTATGTGAGAAGAGCTCGGGCGAGATTAAACTTGTCTTCAACAATAGACATCGCAAGAGGCGTGCCCATTTCACGCCCGGCTGCCATGTTGGGGTCTGCGCCATACCTATAAAATAAAGTTAGAGGTTTCCCATTCAACTGCCAGCTGTTCCAGGAGGGATGAAGGGCTTATTTCCCACTCACTTCAATAGCATAGTAGCAGCGTCGAGGAAAGACTCTTCGACTGCTAAATATAACGGAGTCATGCCGCGACTGTCCATCGCATTTGGGTCGGCTCCGAAGACTAAGAGAGCACGGACGCTCTCTGCGTCATGACGCAAGATTGCTTGGTTGAGGATATTGTGTCCGTCGGGGCTACTGTTAGGGGAGACACCGCGATCCAACAATTGTTCGACCTGCTTATGATTTCCAGTATCCACTGCGGATAGGAGCGCATCTTTCAAGGCGGGGGTATCGCCGCCGATCGTATTTCGTGGGGTCCAGCGCGGCATAGCAAGAGGATCGGCCTTCAAGCGAATGACTTTGACAGGTTCTACAGAATCCAAATCTTCTGCAAGTGGATCTGGATCTGTGTTACCGCTCGAGAAAATAGATTCGTGCGGAATGGATCTATCATAACTCTCAGTTGTTGACATCATCCGTTCCCTGGCCCCATGCGACGAACTACTCTTGACGGTATAATTCGATATCGAAGTCTGGCGGCGGATCTCAGGCAAAAGAGGGAGGCTGGAAATTGTAGCATCCTCACGCCCTTGTAGAGAGGAATGTTCTCCTATCGAACTTTTGCTGGTTGCTGCGGGTGCGGGTGGCAGTGGCCAGGAGGCGGGAATCTCAGGGGTACCCGGTTTCGTGATGCTCGAACCCGATCTTCCTCTCGATGACATGCGATCTAGCGCGGCAGCCAGACCCGTATAGCCAATCCCCACGGAATCATCGATCTTGGCATCTCCAAGAGACCACTGGAAGACGAGCGAACTCATTCGTAAGGCTTCTCTAGTTCTGGCCAGGTTTTCCCTCATCTTCTCGACATCGTTATCGGCAAACATCTTGCGCCATCCCTTCTGGATCTTCCCCATTGTACCCTTTTTCTCGTATTCCAATAGGCGGCTCAGCATGTGGTCCAGTATCTGGAAGTCCGTGTGGATCGTCTTAAACTTCTTTTCGAGCTCCGTGATCATTTCTAGTGGAAATTTCCGGCGGCTTCTCGAGCACTCGGTCAAACCGGCCTCGAGTGACCACATGATTCGACATGTCTCTAGAAAGTCGTGGGCCAGTTCGTCGAAGTGGTAGGAGTGCTTCTCGACAGTGCCTAGGTATTCAAGCATGTGGATGGAGATCTTGTTGCCAAGAACCGTGGCCTTGTGGCATTGGCCAAGTACAAATTCAACAGAATGATTGGGAGCCATGGCGTCCAGAGGCGGCCGATTAACTAGTTGTGATTTCTCGTCTCTGTCGATTTGCGTCCCCTGAACGGGTATGCGGTCAAGAAATGAAATGAATATGATTTGGAAGTTCTCACGCGATGGCTGGGAGTACGACGTTTTTATGCTGGACCGAATGGCGGGTCTAGCTATAATAATCACCCTTACTATACACTACCTTCAGTATAAATGTATGCATCTGCTTGTATGCATCAGTCAATGAAACTAGCAAGTCTGTTCTGCCAAACGCAAGGATGAGCTTGCCTAAAACTTCTGAGACGAGCTACCAGGACCCAGCTGGCCGGGGCAGACACCCACTGCGGTATAGAGCAGAACATATAGCAAGGCACTCCCTGTTCAGAATCTACGATCGCAGATGAGTGTGGATACAGATGATAAACGACATCAACCAACTCCATGTGGCAATAAGTGCGTCTCTAGCGTGGCCAGATCCAGTGGTAATACAATGCCACATGGGTGCATTTCCGGAGGCGTCAGATAGGATGCAGAAACTTTAAAATCACTACTTGACTTCTTTAAATTGACACTCCTTTAACGATAATCGGATAGTGCTGACCAAGTTTCTGCTATTTGACCTGCTAACGTGCGTACCTTCTATCGCACGCAGTATATTTCATGTTCGATCAATTCTTTACAAATATCTCTCTATAAATGACGTTAAAAAAGAAAAGGGGCACGTGTACTTCACATAGATATGTATATTCTTAAGAACAACGCTGTGGTAGTGAGGCGTCTAAAGCGAGTAGCTATTAAGTACATAGTATGAGGTAGGTAGATGGTTCAGAGGTGGGTGACCTAGCTAGCTAATTCAAGACCCAAGTAGATAGCTATAGAAGTAAAGCATTCTATCTAGCAATTTTAGAAACGTACCATTTAAAGATAGTATGAATTTTTGGTATCCCTTCGTCTTCTTTTTCTTCTTTTGTTTTCACATTGAGAGGGAGTGGGCAGCTCATACCATCATGTATCTCGACTGTTGAAAGAGAGAGAAAAAAGAATTTATTAACTTATTGCTTGCCTGCTTACGATACATGAGGTACGACAGAAATTATGTGAATGCGGTTAGCAAGTAGTGGTTTTAAGGATTATGAATGGTGATTTGAGTATTTGAAGTCTCTACTGCAGAATCTGAATTACCTACCACTTGGCAATCTAGATGACGCAAATGGAATAGACTGGAGGCTTCGGGGTATACACACCTCATCGAAGCCTCATAATTAGTAGGTCTCTAAGGGATAAGTAACAGGATTGTTAAAGAATCCGCTCTCAGTTCAATATATGTATTCTGCTCTGCTGAGAACGAGCTGTGTATAGGATGAAACATGAGATAGAGGTCTGAGCAAGACTAGCACGCTTACAAGAAGCTAGCAAGGGTGCAACCTCAGAGCTACCGCACCTCTTTGTTTCAATTGGATGGCATCCACGAGAAGCACAGACAGCTTTGACCCCTCGATAATGATTAATAGCGGAGAGTTCTGTCCTCAATAAGAGGAACCGCCGCGCTCGCATGAATAGTCTATTGACTTACGGATGTAAGCTGACAAAGGTAGTAAAGACAGGCTAGCTAGGTTAGTCAAGTTAGATCCATTGGCTAAGCAGTGAGATCTGATGTCTAGAATCTTCAGAGCCGATACTATTCCGAACACCATCAGCTTTATTTGCATCTAGGAGACGGTCTTGCGAGTCATTTTCAGGCTACTCTGATCATCTGTGGACGATAGACTTTTTCTTGGTTTTATGATCCGTCCGGTCCCAGACTAAAGCACGGGAACGAAGCAAAGCTGCATAAATACTCCACAGCCTAGGCATTTCTATTTAGCTAGATTCGTGGACTATATTAGATTTAGCACGTGCTATAGATTAGTTTTCGATTAGCTCGTACATCGGGATCTAACTGTACTCTATAAGCCTTAGAGCTCTTTTTCAGATGTCAAGACCATGCTGTCAATTTGCGTTGTCATGGATTTCAAATGCTTAGTTGGTCTCTAGCTCGTAGTGTGTAGACTCAGCTGCCAAGATATATGAAAGCAGGTAGAACCCCGACTTTTTAATGGGGTTTCCCGGTGTGCAATCAGTACCCAACCTAGAGGTATTCATCGCCGAGAGATGAGCCTGAATAGCTTTAGTTTATTCCTTCGTCTTGACTAGCTTTCTTTTGGTAGTAATAACGCCGTGTTTTAAGGGGACGTGGAAATAGAAACTATGGATCTAAGAATCAACCGTTTTCATGTTGAACATCTTCACAGATTTTTATAAAGGGACAACAGGGGAGGGCAGTTGAAAGCAAACATTTATCTGACATATGTTAACGGCCTTGCTTGTCGACTAGGCTCTTCTCCCTTGCTTTTAGTTTTTGGCAGATATCTGCTTGGCTGTGTACTAGATAATCAGGCTGGTGATCTTAAAGATTTATTTTAAAAATAAAGTAGTTTCTCTCTAGCGATAAGAAGGGAAAGCGGAGCTATTTAAGGACGGCCCTTTTTGTTGCTTCGAGTACCGATTTCCGACTTAGTTATAAAGAATAAGATAAACAAAATAAAAGGTAGTTAAATATAAATATAAAAATATTACGTTTTTATTTATATAAATAAGGAAAAATTAATATTAATTTATATTAAGTTTAAATAACGTGCTTTATAAATAAGTAAGCCACATAAGTAAATAAATTAGTTTTTATAATTTTCGTAGTTTTAATTAACATGTTTTATAAGTGAGTAAGCCACTTAATTTCCTATATAAAATCGACTTTTTCAAAAATTCATAACTTTACACGTAAAAATCATAAAAACCTCGGACCTTTTTTTTAGTTATATAATTATAAGGTTTAATTAAAAGTAAAAACGAAAAAAAATAAAAGTAAGATGTATAAAGAAATATGTAAAAAGGTCCGTGCGTTTTGTTTTAATTTTAGTTTTTACGCGTTTTCTTTTTGCGTTTTTTGAAATTAATTTTTTCAATTTTACTTTTAATTAAAATAAATAGTTATATAACTAAAAAAGAAGGTCTAGGATTTTTACGATTTTTACGTGCAAAGTTATCAATTTTTGAAAAAGTCGATTTTATATAGGAAATTAAGTGGCCCACTCGCTTATAAGACACGTTATATCCTTTTTTTAATAATATAAATATTTTATAAATAATAATTGGGTTTTTTATAATAATTACCATATAAAATAATGGGGTTTTATATAAATAACCGTTTTTCTTAGTTATATTACTTTATAATAATAAATAATGTAAATACGTTTAAATAATTAAATAACATTTATTTTAATAAAACTTATTTAAATATAACGATTATTTTAAAATATAAACGAAACTTATTTGTATATATAAGAAGTTAAAATATAATAATAACAGGTAACTTAGGTTTAAATAAACGCCTTATATAATTACTAGTCAAATTTTGTATAATATCACGATGTAGACCTTATAAGGGAGTATAATCGTAGATGCTGCGCAAAGAGCTAGAACTACATATACATACCTAGTTTAACGGTCTTTTCACATATAAAAAACTACCTTTTTTTTTCTATGCAGGTCTGCATCTGTGGTTATTCACCGCCTGATTAGTAAAAGACACGATAGTCCTCAAGGGAGAAATCCCTTTGCATAAAACTAGTACTACGCACCTAATTACATCTAGGAAGGATGCTTCGTTTATAGATCCATTTCCTCGAACGGCTAGAAGAAATGTTACGTTGCTTTACAAACCTTCCATGTCTTGAGGGGACTAGAAACAGAAACTGATTTGCGAGACTACTTAATCTCATCCAATCGATTCATGGGCGGGTAAAGCCACCTCTATTATGTTGTAGTTCCACTTGCTGGTGTTGTAAAAGGAGGGAACTTTTTCGCAGCCGGTTAAATGTTCAGCCATTGATCTCTGGTGTAAAGTTTCGCATTGCTTAATAGAAATCTCTTTATTTTGGAGTTTAACGCTACCATCTGGTTAGTTCCGTGGCGTAGTTTGTCGTGTACGAGAGCCATACTATCAAGCGTCGTGTCTTTGCTCGGCTGGAGGGAGTAGTGATCTAAGCTCTCATGCACAAGTATTAACTCCTCTGAGAGGCGTGTTCCTTACTAGTTCTTACCATATTGTCCTTACATGTGGTGTGTGTAGCTTGGAAGAAGGCAGTTTACCTGCCAAGACGGAGTAAACGACCACATTTCAGCCCTTGAACAGCCGGAAAACGAGACGCTGTTGATACGTTGAGTTTGGTCGTATCAAGGCACCATTCGGGGCTGAATTGCCTTGGTCAAATTCCGTATTCAATAAAAACCAATGGTTTACAGTACACAAGTATGTTAAGGGGTCGAGGCCGTCGGCTCGACATGGCTAGCTCTTTACAACGATGCCAAAGGGATACCGTTCAGGGCCCTTTCTCGAAGTTTCGTTAGCCACTGTTATTAACTCGAATTGATTTTTTAAGGATTGATTTAAATACTGCGATCAACCCTCTTGACAGCATTATTCGAAGAGGGTGTTAATGATGGAAAAAAAATGGGCGTGACCAATTTCGTTGTCTCTTTGTGCGAAAAATTGACGCGAGATGTCATGACGATGCCGTTGTATTGCGTGGTGTATTTTATTAACAAGAGGGGAAAACACAGGAAAGATATCGAGGGCTATTTATAAGACTTCCTCTCTCATAAAAATATATAATCCTCTGTGGTACATCTTTCCATCCTTATCATCTTGATAATGTTTGTTTTATTAGCAGTTTAATAATAAAGGATCCTAGTGTAACTTGTCTCCTAGGAATTAGTGGAGGGCGTATAAAGCACCTCGGCATCTTCACTAATGTAATAGATGATACGAACTTACTTAAACTGCGATTACTTTGCGTGCTGCATCGATAATGTCTTAATCCTTGCTCCCTTATTAGACCAATTTCTCCTCAAAACACACCGTCTTTGTTCCTGCTATCGTAGTCATCGCTGCTCCTCTATTCGTACTTCACGCGGACTATAATATTTCATCAACACTGGAAAGGATCGGAGTGCCAGCTCGAGCAATTTCTTTCCAGCGAGGTATACCGACTTCCTGTCCTGTCATTTTCTAGCCTCCTGTGCGTGACCGCCCAATACAGTTAGGTTACTCGCCGTTATGGATACTTGCCTCGCTTCTTTTAGACTTTGTAGATATCTCGACGAAGCTGCAAGCAAGGGCAGGCATGACGTATCGGCACTCTTCGCTACCAGAGCAAGCTAAAGTCATTCCGTGACTAGAGCTTACGTAGATATCAACAGTCGTTCCTGGAACCACAGTCTAGAACGAGCGATTTGAAGGCTATACCTAGCTTGAGTAACACTTGATATTGGATATACAATGCACTAGCGATGATGGCCACGCGATGTGAGCGAGAGAAAAATAATGTGCAAAATTTCGGCATTATGCTAGACACACTTTTGATCTAGGTAGATGCTATATTAATTTTAATCCCCTGAAGTTGGAGGAAACACAGCTTGAGAAAAGGTTGACCAATTTCTGAACACCTCGAATTATCGTTTTTCACACAAGTTTCTGATTCGCATCTTTGGATGATCCGGATGTTTTTCAACCGAGATAGGTATATTAGACATAGGTATGAACTTGACTCCTAACGTTCTTTGCCAGACGTAGATCCTTGATGTCAACATGACAGAATGTCCCCAGGCTACCATCGGAATACCCTGCTGTCCCCGGATTATGCCCACGTGTCTATTCTAGGTCATCGGTCTGCCCGGTCTAGATTGTGACATGTTCATGTTCAATGTTCTCAGCTGGAACGTCTCCTACGAAAACGGCCTGCTCTCAGCCTCAGTGGATACTCCAACCACACCCCCTACTTTGGTACGTATGTACATATCTCAGTCGTCCCCTCGGTCAATTTGAAGGCTCGGGTCAGCCGTGGACCGGTGTGGAACTAGACTCGCTGGGATTTCGAACCCTAACCAAGCCCTAACCAAGCCGAGCTAGCGTTTCCGACATAGAACATGCTACGGGCTCCTACAACGTGATAGCTCGTAGCTACGGCTTCTCCCTCGACATCTTGTGGCTTGCACGATACTGCAGGTACAAGCCTAGACGCCCAAGAGTTGCTGGATAGAGGATATGTGATGGCAATTATGAATAGCTTATCCCGTAATAGTTAATGAATGTATTATTGCTTGAGTCGTAGTACCACCACTCTGACTGTCAGTATTGCCCAGCTGCTGATGTGGCTACTGACAGGAACAAGATCTTTGTGAATGCATATCAATGTGAAAGAAGAGATCCATAACGAAAACACAAGCGCCTCTCAAAGTAGGTGACTGTCGGCTGTCTAGACCGGGGAGTTACTACATCTGTGGACTTCCTATGCCCGTTAGTCTACTCAGCCTAGTCTCAACTAAGCTTGCCTCTCAGTCTAGTCTACCAAACTATTGGGACAGCGAACGGGCTCGAACACAAATGGGGTCTGGACAATGCTGTGGACCCTCTGCGTTCGCGATGTCGAGTCTCCGGGACTCACTGGGCAGTTTTGATGATGTTTTGACGGTGCAATCGTATCATAGCCCCTTCTAGCCCTCATGTCTCCGCTTCTTGGTGAACAGGTCCTAACCATCGTCCACCACGATGAACCTCATTAACTCAAGTATATAATGGATAAGGTTCCCCTTTAAGAAAGTTTCGGTGCCAAACCAACTACCTCTTCATTGTCAACAGTCATCGCCCTTTTAACTGAGGGTTTAAGACATCATAAGGATCTCACTTTGATTGCGGTCTACCGTTTGCTTTCATACATACAACTAATACACCACGACAACGCACATACGCCTGTCAAACATGAGAAAAAACGTCGTTTGCCTTTCGGCGCTCAGTGCCCTGGCAACAGCATCCCCTTTAACTGTTCGCCAAAATATCGATTTTGCCGTGGTTGAGGCTGCCCCTGACCCCCCAACCGCCTCTATCCCCATCGGACCCACTGCCGATGTCGTGACTTACAATTTTCCTGCCGCTACCCAGGAAGCAGTAGCTGACCCTCTGCCTGTCAAAGCTGTTGAGAGACGTTATGTCACGACCGAGAAGCGGGAAGCATGCTCAGTCCAGCCAGCCGGTACTGGGCCAATCCCCTCCCCTGACACCGCTGAATCGTTCTTGAATTTCGATGAATTCACGTCTGCAGCCACTAGAGCTCAGACTCCTGCTGGCTATTACAGCACTTTCACCAATTTGAAGGCTAGTAGCAGTGCTTACGGCTACATGGGATATACTACTTTGGAGTCTTACGATACAGGCACTTGCGCTGCCCGCTGCAATGACAGTAAGCCAATTTTAAAGTTCCTTATTGCCCCTTGTAGCCTGTCTCATGAGTAAAACATGCCTATTCTGGCTTGTTGTATGAGCTTTTGCTCCCAAGTCATGTTTCACGGGTTAAAATCAGTCCAAATATAGCAATTACTGACACCTTGTTCTGCAGTCAATGGGTGCTTGGGGTTTAATATCTACTTTGAACGCGATCCTTCCGTTGAGCCCGGAACAGGATGCGAGAACCCCGAATCCACCACAGCTATCAAGTGCATTTTCTGGGGTGGCTATGTCGAAGCTGCTAATGCGAAGAACGAAGGACAATGGCGGGCTAACTTCCATGTTGTCATTGCGGGTTCAAATGGATATATGAAGAGCGCCGTCCCAACTGTTCAGGGGTACACTGGCGTAGCGCTTGGCGATCGTTCCATTAACGCACCTTTGGACTGTAACGGCAAGGATACTTACATGGGCTCGAAGATATTCACCACTTCTACGTTTGACCCGAACCTCTGCGCTGCTGCTTGTAAATCCCAGAATGAGTATAACACCGCCCACCCGCCAGAGAACGGCAAACCGATGATCTGCAAGTTCTTCACGACTTATCTCATGGCTGTCAATGGAAGTCCCGAGGGCCAGTATTGCGTCATGTATACGGAGCCTTGGGAGAAGTCATATGCCACTAACGATGGACAATGGCGTGGGTCTGATCATTACACAATTGGATATGCCTTCTCGTATTCCAATGACGCTTCCCCTGGTGTCCCCGTCTGCCCTAAGGACATTGAATACCTCAAGACAGAAGGCTCCGAGTTCTGTACTGCCTACATTGGATACCAGGCTCCGTCTATCACCACTACTGCCAGCACAACGACCTTCCCGCCCAGAACAGCTTCAGCTACCACAATGGTGACGACTACCATCACCCCCTTCACGAACACTATCACAAGCTACTCGACTTACACCGCCTGGGTCAAGAGAAGCGAGGCAATCGAACAGGAGAACTACAGAACTCGGAGCGATTTCGAAGAGCTCGCTTCAATCTTCCCTAACCTCACTGAGACTGCTTCCTCTGCTACAAACACCGCAGTTGAAAGACGAGCATTGGCAACGCCGGTCTCGATCAGCAGGTGGGAATCGGCTAGCATTTCTGCAGCCTGCTCTCAAGTCGCGACAGGGACTAACACCGTTACGGCGACAAACACTATCACAAGCCCCACGACTGTGACTACGGCGACAAATACTCAGACCCAGACAGTTACCGCGACGGCCTATACAACGACTGTTATCACGATCCGGCAGGGCACCGACGGTCGCTGTGGCCCGAATCACAATTACCAGAGTTGTGGGTCGGCTTGTTGCTCAATGTTTGATTGGTGTGGCGGTGCATCATCGTGGTGTAGCTCTGGATGCCAACCACTTTTCGGAAAGTGCTGGTAATTGTGGACGATGGGCTATTTTGGTAATTTCTATATACATAGATATTAGTATCCTTTAAAGTCAGAGCATCTAGCCTTCTATTAGTTTTTGTCGAGTTGGAAGACGAAGCGATGCCTTTATACCTTGATGTTCAACAGAGTTCATTTTTCTTTCACTCTAATGTACCTAATACACGAGTGTAATGAATGCATTGTAGGCAAATGACGCATGTAGTTCACACTTCATTACAACGGCTGCGTGATAAGGTTTCTACGAGAGATTAGTATATGAGAGCCTCATGCCGATAGTTTATCAAACTTTAATTACTTAAATCAAACAATATTAATAAAATCTTTAAGACTTAAAGAAATATAAAACTCTTATAAACTAATAAATAAGTAATTATAATTATATAAAGAAAATATAAGTTAATTATTTTAATTATAAACTACCCCTTTTATAAATAACATGTTTTATAAGCAAGTAAGTTATATAAGCGAGTAAACTAATTTTTATAACTTTTATAGTTTTAATTATTAAAAAACATTTACACGACATTAAAATTAATTAATAATAATTATTATTTAAATCGTTTTTTTAGTTTTACGCTTTAAAAACCGAATATTTCTTTTATATTAAGTATTTAGTTTTTTAACACGTAATTTAAGTCGATTAATTTATAAATAATATATTTATTATTATTATTAAAACGTATAAAACTATATATATATATATATATATATTTAAAAAAATTAAAAAAAATAAATTATTTATTTTAAAAATTAATAATATTAATAAAAACTCGAATAACTCGTGCGGTTAAATATAAATAATACTATTTAAAAATAAATTATTATAAATTAATAACACTTTATAATATTTCTCGTATAATATTATAAAAATAAAATAACGATATATTTATATAATTAATTATAAAACTAAATACTTAAAAATTTACGTTTTATAAAAAATAATAATCGTTTAATGTATTATTAATTTAAATAAATAATTATTTTTTGTTTAAATTACGTTATCGCGATAATAAACTTCTTATTATACAAACATAATATAAAGCGCGTCGAAAAAAACTAAACCTTTAATTTTATATAATGATAAAAATTATTATAAATGCGTTTAAATAAATAAATAATTAATTAAAAAGCTTTATACGAAAACCTAAATATATACCGAAAATAGTTTAAATTAATATATAAAACGATTATAAAAATTTAAATTTTAAAATATATATATTTAATAAAATAAGGTTTATACTTAAAATAATTATTTAAATTAATATAATAATAATAAATATAAAATAATATAAACGATTTTAATAAATTTAATAAAAATCGAAAATAAATTATAATTATTTAAATTATTAATATTAATAGTTTTATTATATTATTATTTATTATATAAATTAAAAAAAGTATTTAACTTTATAATATTATAATAACTTATTATTACTAAAAAAATAAAAATAAAAAGTTAAATAATAATTAAATAATAAATAAACTTAATATAAAATTTATAAAACATTTCGATTTTTATATTAAAAATTAAATATAAAGCTTTAAATATTTATTAATTATTCGTTATATAAGTTATAACTTTTTATATAAAAAGCGTATATATTTTTTTAACTTCGATATAAATTAAGTATTTTAAAAAGTTAAAATATTTATAATAACTCGCGAAATATTATTATTATTTTATTTTATTATAAATAAAGTTAAAAAACATTAAAAGTTTTTTATAAATATTATAAATATTTATAATTAACTTATAAAAACTATTTTATTATAAAATAAAATTATTAGTTTTTAAAAAATAAATTATATTTTTAATAAGTGACATAAAACTAAAAATAAGTAATTATAAATAAAAAACATTTAATATAAAAAATAGTTTTATAAGTTAAAAAAATAATATTACAATTAATAAAAAAAAAGGGTCTCGAAAAAAATAATAATAATTAAATAAAAACGATATAATATATATATTTATATAGCAAATAAAAATACGTTTAATAATATAATAAATAAAAAAGTATTTAATAATTTAAATTTTAAGGAGTTATAATTAATTTTATTTATAATTAAAATTTTTTTAAAAAAAGCTTTACCTCGGAAAATATAATAAATTAATCGATTTAAATTACATATTAAAAAACTAAATACTTAATATAAAAAAGATATTTAATTTTTAAAGCGTAAAACTAAAAAAGACAATTTAAATAATAATAATAATTAATTAATTTTAATATCGCGTAAATAATTACGAAAATTAGTTTATTTATTTATATAACTTATTTGTTTAAATGATATTTATATTATATAATTTTTATTATAAATTATAATATAGCTTAAAACGTAAAAACCTAAAATTTCATATTATAAAATGATTATAAAAAAGATTTTTTATATTATTAACTAATAAATTATAACGTATTATATAAGTAAATAAACGAAATAAGTTTATAAATAAAATGAGTTTTTATATAAAATCGACTTTTTAAAAAATTTATAACTTTATATATAAAAATCGGAAAATCTCGGACCTTTATATATATATATAGTTTAATTAAATATAAAATAAATAAAAACTTAATTATATTAATAAAACTATAAAAACGTTTATATGTTTTATTATAAATATAAATTTTGGTTTAAAAAGGTTGGAAAAAAATTTTCGATAAAGTTTTTTATATATAAAAAATCCCATTTTATATAAAGCCTCGTTTTATATACTTGTTTATTTTATTTATTTATTTATATTTTACATTTAAACTTTATATTATAATAATATTAAAATAACCTTATTAAACTACTTCACTTTTAAAAGGGTAATAAAATATTTAATTTATATATTTATAAGTTTGTTTTATTTATTTATATATATAATATATTAATATTAAATTTAAATATAATAAAAATATAAAACCTTTTAATTTTTATAATAATTAATACGAGGCCACAAGGGTTCGAAGGACTTTGTAAGCCTTAGCCTTAAATAGCCTAGCTAAATAAGAGAGATAAAGGTTTATATATAAAGCTTGCAAGTCGCAAGCTTACAAGGCTCCCCCTTTCTCTCCACATAATTCTACTACTATTTATACACACCTTATATGTTTATATATTAATAATTTAATAGTTTTAATAGTTATAATATAATTTTTAATAAAATGTAAATAAATAAAAGGTATATTAAAATAAATAAAACGTTATATAAAGAGGTCTTGGCAGGTAAAACACTTATTTATATTATAATTATAGATTTTATAATAATCTTTATTAGTTAAGTGTAAGGTATATTGTGGCAATTAAAATTCTTTAGTGAATAGGTACAGCTGACCTCGAAATCGGGTTTTCCATTTCGCCGCTATGGTTCACCGTAGACCATTAACCTACCACCCAATTCCGAAGTCGGCATCAGACCAAGCTGAAAGGATCAGCAAGTCTCAATGTAGTAGCTAGGGTAGTTCTGACTTAGTTGTACAGACTCTTATCGACTAGCCTGCTCTTCCACTACAGCTTTGACATTATCCTTGAGACTAATATATACCTAGTCTCATCTTCCACGTCGGAAGCCATTGCATCGAAACCGCAGCTACTAACAGAATGCCTGGAATGAAGAGCCTCTCGGCGCGGTTCTCAACCCTCATCAATAGGAACATAGCAAGTAATCATTTGTGTGATACTTGCAAGAGCATTGAGTTCGAAGATAAACAGAAAGATGAACAACCAAAAGTAATGACTTTCCGATTCGGGACTCTAAGCGATGTACGGGGGAGGTCTCCTTGTCCCTTCTGCAAGATGATACTGGACTGCATATTCGATGAGAGTATTATTCACTGGCAGCCGACGGAGTACTATGAGATGCACGAGATCCGTGTGTCCCAGCTACCTCGGCCGAATCACCAGGATCACCAAAGATTCACTTGTCAGCCACTTCCAACCTCCTCAAGAATCGTCCTCGCTTCTGATTTGAAGGGCTTCGATAAAATCGTACCAGGGAAGCAAATTGATTTTGGCACCATCGGTAACTGGTTGGATACCTGCCGGAATGATCACAGCAAATGTTGGCACACTGCTTCTGAATTCAATGTGGATACAAGTTTCTTCCGAGCTATAGATGTACATCAGCTATGCATCACGACTATACCTATCACCTCGGAATATGTCGCGCTCAGCTATGTATGGGGTGGTGCTCCGCCTTACAAGTTGATCAAGGGCAACAAGGATGAGCTCATGACTCCTTTCGGACTAAAAGCTCATTGGGAAGAGATACCGTTGACCATTCGAGACTCGATTGAGCTAGTTAGAAACCTGGCCCAGCGATATCTCTGGGTAGACTCAATATGTTTGACACAGGATGATGAGCTGGAAAAGGGCAAGGGTATTATGGCCATGGACTTGGTATACGAGCAATCCCACTTTACTATCGTAGCAGCTGGTGGAATAGATGCAAACTCCGGCCTTCCTGGAGTTAGACCAGGCTCTCGGACAGCATCGCAGCAGATCATGAGAGAGGTGTTGCCAGGGGTAAACCTCGTGCTCCGACATACAGTGGATGATCTCCTTAGGGCATCCCGCTATAACAGTCGTGGATGGACGTAGGTCTGATCCCATACTCACTTAACCTCCCTACGCAATGGTGTTAAATCCTGGTCTAATTAAGTTCCACAGTTTCCAGGAATATTACCTGTCAAGGAGGAAACTTATCTTCATCAACAGCACGGTATATTTCAAGTGCCACGAGGAATACTGGTCCGAAGTCGCAGATGGACTGCCCGTTTGGCCTGACCCAGTCACTGAGCACGGGCAAGTCTTACATAGGCCGGACGGCGATGTCTTCCACATGCTTGGCCAATTGCTCGTCAAGTATTCGACCCGCAGCTTGACTAATCAAAGTGACGCCATGGATGCCATGCTCGGCGTCTGCCGTCGGATATCTGACCAGGCCAAATGTTCTCTTCTCTTAGGCATTCCGGTAATCGCATTCGATTGGTTTCTACTTTTCTACCCCAGTGTCACTGGCATCCGGCGCCGGCAAGGATTTCCTAGCTGGGCTTGGTCCGGTTGGGTTGGAGACTACTGGTATAGTTCCGGATCTGGGAATGTGGAAAAATGGATGGCCACTTGCACCTGGATCGTATGGTATAAGAGAGTACCAGGAGGCCAACTGACCCTGGTCCGCGATCAGGACGGGGATAAGAATCGCCTCGGTGGTAAATCTGTGAATCCGAACAAACGACTCTTCAAGCAGCTCTGTAATTCCTCGTGCACAGAACCTTCAAAATGGGTTGAAAGTAATCATCGTCCGTACCCCATCTTACAGTTTTGGACCCTCTCAGTCTGCTTCTCTCTACGCAGAATCAACCGAGACAAAGCAGATAATATGATGTGGGCCTTCGGGATTTATTGGACACAATCGACATACGAGGTCTTAGATAGTAACGGATTGAATCGTGGATTCATAGCTTTGGAGACCGGGAATGATATGCAGCAGAGTTATAGTAACGCAGAGCTCATCCTTCTTGCTGATTCTCTGGAGAGAGTTTGTCCACTAGGAGAAGGACAGAACGTGAACAGTCAAATGCCTGACACAGCGCGATTTTTCTGGGTTCTCTATATTGAATGGGAGGATGGAGTAGCTGAACGAAAAGGCATAGGGAAGATCTACCGCGATGCCATTTCGTCAACTCCTGGTCCTGTTGCGGATTGGAAGGAAATCGTCCTTGCCTGAATTACAAACTACTTGCACCTCCTAATATGTATTCATTATTAGGCTAAGAACATTATATGGTAACCCTCAAGACTCATATGTCATATTCATCTGGCAAACATAAATCTATAATCATGGCACAAAAGCTATGATCCCCAGCTGTCAAACGCTCCAAGTGAGGCATTACTAGCTTGTATAGGTAGAGAGTATTTAAACGATATAGTCTGACGCATTGCCGGATTTATTCTCTCATTTTTTCCTTAGTCTTCGACAAGAGACCGGTTAGTAAATGGGGCACTGTTTAGTTCCTTGACCTCCACATAGCTACGATGGCCGAAAGCGCGATTATATTTTTATTTTACTCGGGAGTTATCATCTTATCCTTAGCTTTATTAGGTGTTATTAACAATTTTATAGCATATTAAGTACATAAATAATTTTAATAAGTCTATTAAACAAAAACTAAGCTATATATTATTACGAAGTTATAAATAAATTTTTTATAAAGTTATTTCGATTAAAATTATTATAATAATAAGTTTAAATTAATCTTTAAATACTTTTAAATATATATTATAAATAAATAATATTATATTAAAAGTTGTTTTATTCGTATATTATATAATTAACGCTTATAATATTATGTTTTAAAAGATAAACTTACATTTAAAAGTATTTAAGATAATAGATTTTATTTCCGCTCTTTACTTACTAAGTACTCGATTATCGGCTTTTTCGATCGTTTCGTGTTATCGAAAGGAAGAAACAACCCTCGGATGCCTTTGTTCCATCTTGTTTTTATTCAAAGTTTTATTATACCTTGTTATTTCTTTGAGTTGAGAATTTTGCTTTCACCACCGGGCTAAGAAACGCGCCGTAATAATAATAAGTAAAATTAATTTATATTTTTTTGTTTATATATATAATATACGTGTTATTATCGTTAATATAACTTTTAAAGTTTAAAAAGGTAATATATAACTTATTTAAATGACTTATTTATTTATATAATATATTAAAAGTTTTAAAGTTAAAATTATATTTATAAATATTTTTTAAAAACATTAAAGATTTTATTATTAAATTAAAATTAAAATTATTTTATATTTTATATTAAATAAATTATATAATATTATTTATAAGTTAATAAGTTATTTAAATAAATAAGTTTAATATAAAAAATTATTTATATTATTTATATTAAAATGTTAATTATTTAAATATATAATTTATATACTAGTTTTTTTATTTATATTTAAAATTTTTATATAAAACCGAAGTTGTTAAATATTAATAATTTAATATATAAAAATTAAAAAGTTTTAAACCTTTTTTAATTAAATATAAAATCGAAAAATCGAAATTAAACTATATAAAAAAAACGATAAAATAATTTATCGTAAATTATATAAAAGCTAATTACTAAAAAGGTAATTAACGTTCACTTTTATTATATAATTTATATAATTTATTTTAATTTTAATTTAAAAATATTAAATGTGTCTTATTAGTCGTTAATCATCATTTTCATCTTGTAAGCTATTACTAAGATTTTGCCGCAGCGTGGCAAAACGGGCCCGTAATCGGGCGCGTTCGACTTCCATCTCATCTTCCACGAAATCTTGAAGTTCGACCCGAAGGTCGAACTTCGCCTCATCGATTGCATCATCTCTTTCTTCCACAACCTCGTCAAGCCGATTTCTGACAAAATCTACATTCTCCTGAGCTTCTTCGACGGCTTTTTCCAGACTGGACACACGCCTGTCGAGCCCTGCGAGGCTCTGTTGTATGCGGCACTCCATGCTGGCCAACCGATCCTCGACCAGGCTTATTAGACGAGCCTCAAAGCCTAGCAACCGCGGCTTCTCCACATCTGGGGTCGAGCTACTACGTCGTGCCCTTTTACGGGGAGGGGGTGTCGGAGATGGGCTCGAGACCACATCTTCATAACTAGGAGGTTTGCCCGTAGGTGCATCCGCATCTTCACCGGCTTGGTCGTCACGGTTACCCAGTAGACAGCCCGGGAGCTGAATGATATATCCGCCGCGGCCAGCGTAGAGGCTCTTCGTCTCGGCGAGCCGGGCGATGGTCTTTAGTGGATGCCGGTCACGATCGGAGAAAGCTTGAATGAGGAGCCGCAGGCGCTCATTCGAGAGGCATGTTCGCGGTAGCGAGATATTGAAGCTTAGCTGGCAAGCTAGCGAGGCCGACGCATCAAGTATTGCGCCAAAGGTTTTGTTCTTTGGCGTCAACAACTTGAAGTCGGGTACAGGCATGACCAGCCCAGGTGGCTTTACGAGCGTGAAACCGAGACGAGTGGTGGTATGATTCGTTGAGGATGTGTTGTCGGGCCATGACGTATCTAGCGTGAGGGATTGAATTTTTTCGGGCGAGATGAAGAGATATATACGCGTGGTATGCGACCTTCGTGGAGGGTTGGTACTAGCTTTTAAACCAACGGCACCATGTAACTTGAAGAAAGCCTCGTGATCTGGGCCGTGGAAGTGCAAGTCGAAGTCTAGTGTAGCGGATTGCTCGCCTTGGGCCCAACGTATAGTGACTGGGGCGTTGGTGATATCGATATTACTATAATTAGTACTGCTGTTGTCGTTGATATTGTCGTGGATGCTGTTGTTTTCGTTGCTATGGTCGTTATCGGTTGGGCTACAGCACGACAGAGTCGAGGCTTGTGAAGCCGTAGTCATTATCTATCTCATCGAGTAAAGGAATGTGGTTAACCTAGACAACCAAGCTTTCAGTTAGTTAATGAACAAATATCAACTCTCTAAAAACAACCCCTGGTGGTTCCCGCCCTCCCAGGCTTTTTGTTTGGTGAGCAGAGCAGCCTTGACTCTTGATAGCAGGGCGCAGGCGCGGGAGAGGTAGCGGAGGAGGATGGGGGAAAGGAGAAAAAAAGAGCAGCGCAAGAGGTCGTCCCGCACGTCTCGCCTGACGCATTAACTCAGAGATCAGAGTATCGCTAGCGGCGGCATCGATCATTACTGAAAGACACCCCTTTTCCAAGGCCCTAGTTCTTTCATTGGCCGTAGACAATGAGTGGAAGCTAGTAGTTCTGGCCGAGGTCGCGAGTCACCCAAGATCGTCCGAGTTTAAGGTCAAGCAGGCGCGCGCGGCTACCCGCTAAGCGGATACCTTTGAACTAGCCCTCGCTTGCGACGTTGTAGGATATAATAATGAAGGAACTAAGATGGCGATGTAGAATGAAGTACAGGATGGCGGATGAGAGAAGGATGAAGAAGGTGGTTGAAAGTGGATTCGATTCTGCTGAGCGCGCATTGCTGAGCGGAATCCATCCTACCTAAAGCTAAGATTTAGCGGGTTCCACGTGACTCATACCGCAGCCACATATGATGCGACCTTACTTGCCAGCCACCTGCCACTCCTGACGGGAGAGTCTTGGTTGCGAATCGGCCCGTGCGTAGATCCTATAAGTGGGTCACTCGATTTCTTATACAAAATCGGGGTTTTTAAATATTAATAACTTAACACGTGAAAATCAGAAAATCCCCGAATCTTTTTTTATAGTTATATAATTAATTAATTTAATTAAATGTAAAATCGAAAAATTATAATTATAATATATAAAGAAAAACCATAAAATAATTTATATAATTAATTTTAATTTTAATTTTCTCGTGTTTTTTTTATATTTTTAAATCTTGATTTTTATAATTTTACTTTTAATTAAATTATATAATTAAATATATAATTAAAAAGATTTAATATTTTTTTCGATTTTTATATATTAAGTTATTAATATTTAAAAAGGTTAATTTTATATAAAAAATCATTTTATTTATTATAACGTATTATATAAATAAGTAAACGAAATAAGCTTATAAATAAAATGGTTTTTTATATAAAATAAACTTTTTCGAAAATTTATAAATTTACGCGTAAAAATTAAAAAAATCTCAAACTTTTTTTTAATTATATAATTATATAGTTTAATTAAAATAAAATTCAAAAAAAAAAGTGAAAAAACATGAAAAACCACGTAAAAACTAAAATTAAAATAAAACGTATAAACTTTTTTACGTATTTCTTTATATATTTCACTTTTTTTTTCTTTTTTTTTTAGTTAAATTATATAATTATATAATTAAAAAAAAAGGTTCGAGATTTTTCTAATTTTTACGCGTAAATTTATGAATTTTTGAAAAAGTCGATTTTATATAAAAAACCGTTTCGTTTGCAAGCTTGTTTCGTTTACTTGTTTATATAGTATATTATTAAAAAAACAAGTTAAATATAATTAATATATTTTTATAAAAAAGAAATAAAACAAGATAAACGCTTATTTTATCTTAATAAAAAAAAGGAAGTTTATTTTTATATATTTGTTTTAAGTTAATTTTTAATTTATAAAATATATATTAATATTAATTATAATAAATATATACCTTATATTAAGCTTATTTATAATACTATTCGCGAGTTTTTATTTATTTATTAAAATATAATGCAAATATATATAAAGTGTATAAATAATAATAAAATTATATTGAAAAAGGAGAAGCTTTATAAGCTGGAGGCTTACAAGCTTCGTTTTATAAACTTTTATCTCCTTTATTTAACTAGGTTATTTAAAGCTAGGGCTTACAAAGTCCTTTAAACTTTTATAGCCCTATATTAAAATATATATAATTTATTTATAATAAAAACACTTTATATATTAATATTAAAAAAAGTTTTATAAATTAATTATAAATATTTATAATATTTTAAAAGAATTTTATATGTTTTAATTTTATTTATAATTAAATTAAATTATAAAAATATTTCGTAAATTATTATAAATAATATATTATATAAATAAGTAAATAAAACAAGCTTATAAATAAAATAGTTTTTTATATAAAATCGACTTTTTCGAAAAAATTTAAATCTTTTTTAATTATATAACTATATAATTATATAATTAAAGAGAAAGGTCCGAGATTTTTTTCGAATTTTTACGTAGAAAATTATGAATTTTTGAAAAAAATCGATTTTATATAAAAATTATTTTATTTACTTACTTATATAATACGTTATTTTAACTTTTTAAAATATTTAATTTTTATATAAAATTATTACGACCCACCCAGACCAAAGGGGTCTTTTGAGCAAGGTTAATAAACTAGTGACGAAGTAACTTCGAGTAATCACTTAAGTAAACTAAGAATAAGATCTATTGTGATCTAAGTACGACTAAATCACGATAAATCTATATAAAACAATTAAAGAAAATAATAAGCATTGCTTTTAAGAAATAGTTATATAAATAACCTGGAATTTCCTATATATTTAGTTATTTATTTTAGTTTTTTAGCTATTAATTTAAAATTATAATTACTTTTTAATATTATAATAAAAGTACCTTGAAATCTTTTTAACAAATAAAACATTATAAATCTTTTAAATTAACCTCGATTTATTATTACCTTTAAAACAAGAAAAGACTAGTACATACTTACTTGTGAAGTTAGTTAACTAGGAAAATATAAAGAGGTTCGTCACAAAAATCGGAAAATTTAAAATTTAAATAAAACTTAATTTTATTTATTTACTTATAAAAGATATTAAATAATACGAAGTTATAAAGGTATTTATATATTAAAATATATATATTATTAAATAAATTAAATAAAAAATTATAAATATAATTAATTATATTTTTATTATAACCACCTTTTTTTATTATTATTATTTTAATATACACTTTTTATTATATAATTTTTAAAACCTTATTTCATAATATTATTAAGCTTATTTATAATTTAATTATTATTTAACATTATAAAATAAAAAGTTTTTTAATTAATATAATATATATTTATTATTTATATAACTTATTTTGAAATCGTTTTATATAAATTTATTTAAAAAGGTTAATATAAATATTTAATATTTAATTTAACTTATATTTATATATATTTAAATAGCGAAATGATAGGCCTTTTGAACCTTTAAATGTAATAATCCTTAGAGAGGTGTATAATCTTTTATTACACGGGAAAATAAGATTTAAGTAGACTGACTGAGTGGTGACTTTTCTCTATCTAAGAGACAACATTCGTATCTCATACTAAGAGTACAGCAGACAGCTAAGTCTTAGTAACGGCGTGTGCGTGTAAGAACATATATCATATAAGCCCGTCTACTCATGGATATTCTGTTGGCAAGGCATTGGAATACTTGAAGACATTGCTAGGGTCCCATGCTTTCTTCAACTGGACAAGCTTAGGAAGCTTGTCCTTCCCATAAATCTGCTCAATTGTCTCGTCGCCATGGGAATAGTTCACGTATACCGCTAGGTCAGGATATCCTGACGTAGCAGCAATATCCTGGCGTAGCTCACTCGCGAGAGCATTCGCTACCTCCTCTACGGGATTTCCTAGGCTAGGCCAGGACATTTGGAACATACTATACACATGTTAGCTTTGCAGCTTATCGAATCGAAAGCGTAGACGGTATTTACGCACAAGTTACCCTTCGCATCCCGCCAAGGATACGCAGTAGCGTCATCTGGCACTGCAGCTACGGCCTGGTTAGAGAATATCTCCAATACGGCAGTGCTCGACCGCCCATCCGGATTGGCCTTATAAAATGCATCGAATTTATCGAAGGTCGACTTCAGAGTCTCGGCCGCAAATCTACGGACGTTAACAGAGAATATATCTTGAATGCGCCCTGGCGTACACATCACAGGCACCGAGCTAAAAAGGATTGTCCGCTGTACATGGCTGTATGGGACGTAATTGGTGCGCAGAACTGGAGGATTGAGACTGAGAAATGGTGCAAGAACTTGGCGAGCTTCTGACTCAGGTCCACTATACAAAAATGTAGCCAAGATCTGAGTCTTCACATAATGTAAGTTTGATAGTCAGGGAAATTAGCCGGATTTAGCACATACTGTGTTAGAATCGTTGTCCCAGAGAATGACAGTGCAAAGTGCTAGCTCTGCAGGCATCTTGTCTTGAAACGACTGTAGAACATCGAAGTAGGCTGATTTAGCATCCGCCGGATAGATAGCGTCGACAGTAAAGACCTGTGCATCGTTGACAGCCTTTTTGAGTTTGTATGTTGCCGACGTGATGATGCCAAAATTAGCTCCAGCACCACGAATAGCCCAGAACAAGTCTGGATTGTCTCTCTCGGATACGTCGACGAGATCTCCATCGGCTGTAACAAGGCGTGCAGAAATGAGGCAATCTATCATCAAGCCGAAAAGTCCCTGAAAGGGTCCTATGCCAGCGCCGAGCGTCACGCCAATTGTGCCGACACTAGGGCAAGAGCCGATAGCTTCGAGTGGTCAACATTCCGAAGCCTAATGAACAGGCATGCACTGGCCGATGATAGGGAATGTATACTACTCTGGTGACATTGGATACCGGAGTGACTAAAATTGGCTATCTCCCAGATATAACATCTGTGATTGACAGTCTAAAACTCGATAAATAGGAAGTAACTTACGAAATTCGTACCCTGCCTGCTCTACAGGAACAGTGACGTCGCCAAGCTTGGTCCCTGCGCCAACAGTCACGGTGCCGGCGACTTTGTCGACGTCGATGGCATTCATCTGGCTAAGGTCGATGGCCAACCCACCACGGAGTCTGCCTAGTGTAGTGCAATAGCCGTGACGACCTCCCGTAGCCAGGATCGAGATATTAGAGGCCCTCGCGACTTTGACCTAGAACGTATGGGATTAACATTATAAGCTTCACATTTAAAGGGTTCTAGTTATCTCACAATCTTCGCAACAATCTCCTCGCTGGTTGGTAAGGCAACCGCGGAATACTTTGGAGCCTCGTAGATAGACCATCGTGTTGTTGCGTTGGTGAAGGCACTGGTCCCAGGGTAGTAGACTTGCGCGTCAGCGGGCCATGATATGTCCTTGCTGTCGAAAAAAGACATGTCTTCCATGACCAGACAGACGACTGGCGATCACGGATATTGCGCACTGAATCAAGTACAGGAGACTTCTTGGAAATAATCTTGGTCTCAGAATCAGCTTCAGTAATCTTTAGACATGTGGGATGAAGATGCACTCACTTGGGACTGCAGCCCATAAAACACTGGTACAGGATGTAAGCATTGTGTCTAGCTGATCTAGTGCTGACAGGAGACCAGCAAGGAACCGCCCTTATCAAGCTCACCAGGAATCCCTTTTACTCCCTAACCCTTCCTTCGTTTGTTCTTGTCATGGGATTTAGGTGCTTGGGTACATGAGCCCGAGCTAAAAGCGGCGACGGTGACAAAGGCACTCGCCAGATCGCAAGAGAAGGCGATCCTCTTCATTTCCAAAACCCCGAAGGACGCTCCGACTGGCACCACACCGGGCTCTCGCAGACTGTCCGCAACCGAGTCGACGCAGAGGCTTGGGCCGACTGGGAAGTACTAAGCGTAGCAGCCTCCTATTTTGATGTCGTTCTCGGGGGAATACCAGTCACGCCCACACCAAGCACGGGCGGAACGAGCATACCGGCGCTCGAGGGAGTGGTATAGCACATTGCCAATCGCCGGAGGATGCCCCCAGGCCGGGGCAACAGCTAACCAGGAGAAGTTAGGCAATAGCGCAGTACTTGCCCAACCGGGCAGAGCCTAGAGGCCGGAGGGAGCTTCGCCAGGCTCCGCCCCGCTCCACCCAACCCACCGCAGGCCCCAATCACGGAGAGCCAACGTACACTAAGGTGGCACGGTTAACTATAAAGCTAAAATGAAAAAACTATTTTTAGGGCATGTTTTTACTCTAAACCAACCACATGAAAGATAGGTTTTATAATACTTAATTAAATGAAAAACTACCATTACAAGGTATTACAATGAAGAATAACGGCTATTTAAATAAATAATCGTTATTTATAAAATAAATATTATTTATAAAAAAGTATTACTTATTAAACCTTTTAATTACTTAGGTTTTTTTAAATAAATATATATATTATTATTAATATTATATAAGTAAATACATAAAACAAGCTCGCGAACAAAATGGGTTTTTATATAAAATCGACTTTTTCGAAAATTTATAACTTTACACTTAAAAGTCGGAAAAATCTCGAACCTTTTTTTCTAGTTATAAAACTATATAGTTTAACTAAAATAAAATTCCAAAAAATTAATATTAAAAACATAAAAAAAACGCGTAAAAACTAAAATTATAATAAAACGTATAAACCTTTTTACGTATTTCTTTATATTTTTTTACTTTTTATTTTTTTACTTTTTATTTTTTTTCTTTTTATTTTAATTAAACTATATAATTATATAACTAAAAAAAAGATCCGAGATTTTTACGACTTTTATATATAAAGTTATAAATTTTCGAAAAAGTCGATTTTATATAAAAAACTATTTTATTTGCGAGCTTGTTTTGTTTACTTGCTTATATAATACGTTATTTTAAATATATAAATTAATTCTTTTAATTTAAAAAGTTATTATTATATTATTTATATTTATATAAATAATATATATACTTTTTTATAATTTTAATATAAATTAAATATTTTAAAAAATTAAAAAATTAATAATAACTTACGAAATATTTTTATAATTAACTTATAAAAAGTTTTATTATAAAGTAAAACTACTTATTTTCGAGAAATAAATTATATTTTTAATAAGTAATATAAAACTAAAGATAAATAATTATAAATAAAAAATAGGTTTATAAGTTAAAAAATCTTATAATTAATAATAAAAAGGTTTTTACAAAGTAATAATTAAATAAAAACGATATAATATATATATTTATATAATAAATAAAAAAGTATTTAATAATTTAAATTTTAAAGAATTTTAATTTAATTCAATTATTATTAATTTTAATGCGAGGTTATAAAGGGGTACGTATTAAAGGTATATACCACTAAATTAATAAAGAGATTTATAAATATAACTAGTTATAACCTTATTATAACCACTTTCTTATTATCATCATTTTAATACAAACTTTTCATTATATAGTTTTTAAAACCTTATTTTATAACATTAAATTCTTTATTTTAATTTTAAAAGGCTTTAACTTTAAAAGTATAATTAATTAATTAATATAAATTACGCTTTAAAAAACTTAATACTTAATATAAAAAAAGTATTTAATTTTTAAAGTATAAAATTAAATAAAACGATTTAAATAATAATAATTCTTAATTAATTTCAATGCGACGTAAATGATTTTTAATAATTAAAAATGTAATAATTATAAAATTTCGTTTACAAATTTATTTTATTTACTTATTTATATAATACGTTATAATATATTTTATAATTTTTATATAAATATAATTAAAGTTTAATAAAATAAATCAAGAGGATTTTTTATTTTTTATTATTATAAAGTATTTTAATATCTCTTTAAATTTTATTTAATTATAACGTATTATATAAACGAGTAAGCTATATAAACAAGTAAGTTACTCGATATATTATATAAAATCAAGTTTTTAAAAAATTTATAACTTTATATATAAAAATCGTAAAAATCGTAAACCTTTTTTTAATTATATAATTACGTAATATAATTAAATGTAAAATTAGAAAATTTTTAAATTTAAATATTTAATAAAAAAGTCTATGCATTTTTTTTCGCGTTTTTTATATATATATATTAATTTGAACTTTTCCGATTTTTAAGTGTAAAGTTATAAATTTTTGAAAAACTTGATTTTATATAATATATTAAGTGGCTTACTTGCTTATATAATACATTAAATAAAAATTGGTTTCGTTATAATTAAATTATTATTAATTATAATAATAAAAAATTTATTTTAAAAAAATTAATAAGTTTTTATATATTTTAATTATAAAAATACTTTTTTTATTAATTTAATTATTAATATATTATAACGTGTCTTATATATAAGTAAGCCATATAAGCGAGTAAACTACTTAATTTCTTATATAAAATCGACTTTTTAAAAAATTTATAACTTCGCACGTAAAGATCGTAAAAATCTCGGACCTTTTTCTTTAATTATATAACTATTCATTTTAATTAAAAATAAAAATAAAGAAATTAATTTTAAAAAACGCGAAAAGAAAACGCGTAAAAACTAAAATTAAAATAAAACGTATAAATCTTTTTATTAAAGATTTAAATTTAAAATTTTTTTAATTTTATATTTAGTTATTTTATATAATTATATAACTAAAAAAAAAAAGATTCGAGACTTTTCCGACTTTTACGTACGAAGTTATAAATTTTTGAAAAAGTCGAATTTATATAAGAAATTAAGTGGCCTACTCGCTTGTGTGGCTTACTTGCATATAAGACACGTTAATTATATAATTAAAGAAAAAGGTCCGAGATTTCTTTGATTTTTACATGGAAAGTTATAAATTTTCGAAAAAGTTAATTTTATATAAAAACCCATTTTATTCGCGAGCTTGTTTTATTTATTTATTTATATAATATATTAATGTTTTTTAAATTTTAATATTACTTTATAAAATTATAACTTTATTAATAAATTTATAAAAATATATAATAAATTATATTATAATAAAATAACTTAGTTATTTTTAATATTATATTATTATAAAAAAGTTTTAATGTGAAAAAAATTAATAATATTTATTTATCGCCGGAAAGCCCCCCCCCCCCCCCCAGAAATTTGGAAAGGGAGAGCAAGCATCTCTGGCAATTATTCTCTGTTTACGGACGTAATGGTGACCCTATATTCCATCATTCTTAGTGCGTTATGCACATACCATATCCCTTGACATTACCCTACCGCCCCCGTAATCAACTTATTGAAGTTGGTGGAACTATAGAAACTGCAAGACCAGAGGGGGGAGGAATTGAGGTTGGGATCTAACCAAGTGTGTTAGTATCTAAATATGAAGGAGAAGAGGTAGAGTTGACGTATGAAGCATGTTAACAAGTAGCTAAGTTAACCCTGGGTGTCTAGTCCTATGTATCGGATATCCTCATAAGGTGACTTAGGACAAGATGGCGGATAGACTAGTTCCGAAATGTGTTGATACTACCTATACTGCTTGCTTGTTTATTATCTACCTGGTATCTAACACGGACATGTTAGGGACCTTCCCACATCTTAAGCCTCGAAGTGCACGATGGCTACTCCCTGCCATTATGGCTATGAGCCCATCCATCAATCCCCAATATATTCCACCACCTGATCTCCTCTCATGCCAAACCGCCGGTATGTCAGACCTAGTCATCTTCCTGGTGGTGCTAAGAAGGCAGCTGCCTTCACAATATCTTCCTGTATGCCCTCGCCTACCGGCCACAATACCCATGCTTCAATAATCTGTTCGTTCAGAGCCGCTTCTTGCTTCCCCCCCTTACTTTCATCACTACCACTGCCATTGCGACTCACACCCCTCGGGTCTTGAAAATGCGTACCATCGCCCTTGCCACTTTCCAAAAGACTCAGAATTGTCTCCATAGACGCCAGGCCATCGTGTTCCAGATCCATCACCCTTTTCCTTACCCTCCATCCGTTTACTGAATAAGTCTCAGCTTCACGGTATAGATCTTTCATGCGCTGCACTAGAGCGTCTGCCGCGATACGCGCGTCTTGTACGCGGCCTAGAGCCTCTGAGCATGTAGTTTGGATGCTTAGAGCTAGATACGTTTCACTCTTTTCTCTGCTATCTTTTCCTTTGCCGCCATTGTAATCTCCAGCATAAGCCTCTCCATTTCCAAAACCAGAGCCATTAAAGTCTATCGCTGCCTGTCTAACAGTCATTAGCACTTTCCCTATCTCTTCTAGCCATTCCTCCCATTGTACGAAGGTCGCCATAGCACCCTTCCACGTGAGGTCTATGAGATTAGGGTCGGGGAGGAAACCTGAGACGGCTCGGTGATAAGCGTGCAGTAGCCGGTTGTTACGGGGGACAAATTCCGTCTCAAATAAGGATCTCACTTTAGCTTGGTTATCCGCATAGGTACTGGTATTAGGTTCGAGGTGGCGAAGGAGTGAGAGGAGGGCGCGAAGACGTGCTTGAAGCTCAGATTCCGAAATATGAGTTTCTCTCGCGCTATTGGTCTCTAGTGTTGTCAAGTAGGATAAGGAAGAGGAAGAGGAAGAAAAGGGGAAGGTGAAGATGGAGGTGGTGGTCTGAGGGTATTGACGGTCGGCTTTGGGAGAGAATTTTAAATTCAAGTTAGAATTAAGACCCTCAGAAAAGGCGTCGACATCGTTGTAGTCACCATATGTCCGCCGCAGTTCGCTCTCTTGCGCGTGCGCCATATCTAACCAGCGGGGCGAGAGATCTTCTAACCAGAAATTTCTTGCGACGCCAATGCTGTGTAAGGATTTCTCGGGGTTACCATTGCCACATAAGCACTCGCATAACCGGGATAAATATTGCTTTTGATAGTGATGGGTATCAGGCAAACGGTTTTTATCACACCAAGCTACCACCTCAGCCACTACGGGAGCTGTTTCATTGACCAAAAAGTTCGTACCGGCCAACAAAGGCCCAGCGTGCAGGTACACTGCGTCGTTGAGCTGCTTTGGCAGGTCGAACGGTAAGAGCACCACAGGCACCTTGTTCTGAGTCTTGCTTTCAACCTCGTTTCTGCCAATGCTGCCATCTGTACTGATATTGCTGCTGAAGTAGTCGGATAGTAAGTATCGGTATTGGCGGGAACTAAGAAGTATCTGGCAGGAGAGTAACAGCATGACCACCACTATCACGGCACGTATTCCTAGGTTAATAAGACGATATAAGGAGGATTTCAGCTGCTGGACGCAGAGGCGCCGCCAATTGCGTGGGATCAGGACCAATGGCCAGCGAGATGACAGCGGTTGTCCCCTAAATGGGATCATAGTGCTAGTTGTTGTCTTCATCGGTATATTAGGAGCCACCAGCCTGGCGAGCCTGTTCACTACGTTCTCGTTTCCATTGTCGCGATAATGGGCGGCGACAACTGGAGGCTGTGAGGCAGTGGTGACCATGACATCCTCCTCAATCGGGTAACCCGCGCCATCCATCGTCTCGACACGGCCACCACGCCAGGATCGTGTGCCACTGCCCAGGTGTAGGCTAAGCGGTTTGCGCGTGGGCAGAAAACCATCTTGCTTGCCGTCGTCGTCTCGATCGCCAGCGTCGCCGTGTAGTACTACCGTGACGTTCTGGGTGCGGCCTCTGGGTAGTCTGATATGAGCAGTGCAGTAGTTGGGCATTTTGTGTGCTTATTCGGTTGATTGCATCTGGTCGATCGTGTTTCTATTTTCTCAAACAATTATATCTCTTTTTGGATTATTTGTAGCAAATGTGATAATACCTACTCAGCAGCACAATAGAAAAGGCGACGAGTGAATTGGGATTGTACAGAATAACCAAAGAGGTAAAAATGATATATGATAGAGCACACGACTGGGTTCTGCATGATCAGCTACAGGGCTAAATTTACGTTCCTATCACGAAAGGTTTGTTCAACCTACTGGGTTTTCCTGCATTCTTCGTTGTTTGCGGTAGGCTGCCTCTCGCCTCGCTTGACTAGAACCAACTGCACGGCGTAGGAATGGCAGTAGATAGCTGTCCTACGTAAGTGTTTGCTGTATGTTTAGGTATTTATGAAAGTAACCGACTAAACCATCATACTGTCACGCACTTTACTTCCCGTCGGCATGTTTGATTAATTACAACTGCAGGGGTAGTTTCCCGGATGCGGCAGACGGCATCCATTGGGGTGTTACTCTTCACGCAATCACGTATTGAGGACAAGAGGCAAACGATAAAAGAGTAGAAAGTATAGTATGGAGAGAATTATATATGGAAACGAAGTTTCCCGAGCGGCTAGAAGGACAGAGAAGCCTTCATAGAAGATGCCCCCAAAACGACTACGCCCCGAAGAGAATGACCCGGAGATCGACAGCGATGGAAACGACAATAATAGCCAGAACTACATTCCACACGCTAAAAAGCGCATCAAATACACAACAGTCTTGCTCATACAGCCTATTCAGCAGCGAGGCACCACCGAGCGTCATCAGGCCATCCACCTCACTGTCGAACCAGACTTTGCCCCCGTCAGCCAAAACCAGCACCACGGGCGTAACGAGATTATATTCCACATTTTCAATGATAGCAGATCTGCGACCACAACGACGGTGCGAATCGATGGATGTGCCGTCCCTGCAGAGATCCGATCAGAAGCGATTCCGCCACGCCACGAACCGCAATGGGTGTGGCATTTAATCGGCGAGGAGGAGGAAAATGAAGATGATGGAAACAAGTGGGGGACAGCAGTGCGGGCGGGCGATTTAACTACGTTCGATGAAACCGACAATCTGGGGACCGGAAAGCCTATAGATCATATTACTAATCACCACGAGGACAACGACGAGAACAACGACGAAGACGACCCGTGGGCCGCAGAGCCGGGGCCCCACATCGATATGCCGCAAACCCGCGACGGCGGCACCGAAAAAGGTACCGACAACAGGGAAGTAAGCCTAGGCGAATCAGCAGGGGAAAGGTGGAAACAACAAAGGCGTGAGGAGCTTCTTATTGGTGCGCTCCTTGGGCTGATCGTGACATGGATAAACATCCTTATCATCGTTTTCGTATTTCTCCACGATACGTGGTGGCAGAACATGGTATTTTAATAAATGAACGATTACGATATGTCGTGAAACGTGGTGATTTCGTTTGTTTATTATCTTTTAGAGAGATTAACAACGTAAAAGGGTTATTAAATTAATATAATATATTATACATCGTTTTTTTATAATTAATATAATAAAATATTAACGTGTTATATAAATAAGTAAATTATATAAATAAGTAAATTATATAAATAAGTAAATTATATAAATAAGTAAATTATATAAATAAGTAAATTATATAAATAAGTAAATTATATAAATAAGTAAATTATATAAATAAGTAAATTATATAAATAAGTAAATTAATTTTTATAGTTTTAATTATTAAAAAATATTTACGTGGTATTAAAATTAATTAATAATAATTATTATTTAAATTGTTTTTTTTAGTTTTACGCTTTAAAAATTAAATACCTTTTTTATAACGTATTATATAAGCAAATAAACGAAATAAGCTTATAAATAAAATAGTTTCTTATATAAAATCGACTTTTTTAAAAATTCATAACTTTATATGTAAAAATCGGAAAAACCTCGAACCTTTTTTTCTAGTTATATAACTATATAGTTTAATTAAAAAAAATTTAAAAAAATTAATATTAATAAAAAGAAAAAGAAAACACGTAAAAACTAAAATTATAATAAAACGTATAAACCTTTTTATATTGTTCTTTATATTTTTAACTTTTTTTCCGATTTTTTATTATTAAATTATATAATTAAAAAAGGTTTAAGAGTTTTTTGATTTTTACGTGTAAAGTTATGAATTTTTGAAAAAGTCGATTTTATATAAAAATTCATTTCGTTCGCGAGCCTGTTTCGTTTATTCACTTATGTAATATATTAACTTATTTTTTATTTTTTTATTAAGTTTATTAAAATTATTTATATCGTTTTATATTTATTATTATTATATTAATTTAAATAATTAATTTAAATATAAACCTTATTTCGTTAAAATTATATATTTCGAAATTATTTTATATATTAATTTAAATTATTTTTACTATATATTTAAGTTTTTATATAAAGCTTTTTAATTATTTAATTAGTTAATTAAACGCGTTTATAATAATATTTATTATTATATAAAATTAAAATTTTAGTTTTTTTAACTTATTTTACATTATATTTATATAATAAAAGGTTTATTATCACGATAATATAACTTAAACAAAAAAAAATTTATTTAAATTAATAATATATTAAATAATTATTATTTTTTTATAAAATATAAATTTTTAAATATTTCGCTTTTATAATATTATATAAAAATATTATAAAGTGTTATTAATTTATAATGATTTATTTTTAAATAATATCGTTTATATTTAACTATATAAGTTATTTAAGTTTTTATTAATATGTCGTAAATTATATAACGACTAATTATTAAAAAGGTAATTAACGTTTATTTTTATTATAATTATAAGCTCGGTTTATACTTAGCGTTTTTTATATATATTAAACATTATTTCCGTTTTATATAAAACTAGTTTAATTTTTATAATAAAAGGTTAAGATTTAATTTTAATAAAAAGTAAAACGAAATAAGACTTATTTAAAAACTAAGTAAAAGTTATTTAATAGTTACTTAGTAAACGTATATAACAAATTTAACTTATATATAATAATTAAAACTTATATATAAGTAATTTTCAGTTTTAATCGACTAAAAATTAAGAGGTATATCGTAAATTATATAAAAGCTAATTATTAAAAAGGTAATTAACGTTCGTTTTTACTATATAATATTATTAAAATTTAAAATAAATAAATAATTTTTTAAAAAATATATAAATATAATATTACGCGTTTTAATAATAATAAGTATATTATTTATAAATTAATTAATTTAAATTACGCATTAAAAAACCGAATATTTAATATAAAAAAGTATTTAATTTTTAAAGCATAAAATTAAAAAAGACGATTTAAATAATAATAATTATTAAGTTTGACAGATCGGCACTTTATAGTAGTGTTTATTAGTTTATCGCTTGACGATACAACTTTGAAACTATCTCGGTTTTAAGATGTCGTACCTTCTTTTTATAACTACTCACTTTGAAGCTGGTTCGAACGAGCGACCTTTATATACTTACTTATTAAGTGAAATAATTGTTATAACGGTGCTTTGTAGCCGCTGCGCTAATAACCTTAAAAGGTCAGCGATTTCACTTATAAAAGTAAAATCCAAGGCTTTAATCTTATTATATCTAGCTAACCACCTTGTAACTAGCCTTTTATGATAATAAGGCACGTTAAATATTATATTAAATTAAATTAAATATAATTTTTATAATAATTTTTATAAATAAATAAATAAATATATTATATAAATAAGTAAATAAAACAAGTTTTATAATTATTACATTTTTAATTATTAAAAATTATTTACGTTATATCGAAATTAATTAATAGTTATTATTATTTGAATCGTTTTATTTAAATTTATATTTTAAAAATTAAATACTTTTTTTATATTAAATATTTAGTTTTTTAAAACGTAATTTATATTATTTAGCTAAAAATTAATATGTTTATTATTATTTTTAAAACGCGTAAAATTATAATTATATATTTAATTTTAATTTTTTTAGATTTTTTTAGATTAATTAACTTAATTTAATAATTAAAAATACTATTTAAAACTCGAATTAGTTATATTATTACTTATAAATAACGCTATTTAAATATTAATTTTTATTAATTATTAAAAATTTATAATGTTTTTAATATTATATTATAACGATAATTTAAAAACATATTTATATAATTAAGTATTATATTAAATTTCCGAAAATTTATATTTCACGAAAAAGTTATAATTGTTTAATATATTATTAATTTAAATAATCGATTATTTTTTTCTCGTTTTTATTATATTATTAAAATAATAAATATCTTATTACGCGATTGCGACGTAAGGCGCGTTAAATAAAATTAAGCTTTTTATAACGAACCTCCTTATATGTTCCTAGTTAGCTAACTTCACAAGTAAGTACGTACTAAGTTTTCTTAATTTAAAGGTAATAATAAATTAAAAGTGATTTAAGAGATTTATAATGTCTTGTTCGTTAAAGAGATTTCAAAGTACTTTCATTATAATATTAAAAAGTGACTAGTCTTAAATTAATAGCTAAAAAATTAGAATAAATAACTAGATATATAAGAAATCCTACTCTTTTTATACTTGTTTATTTAGTCTTTTATTCCTCATAACTAGTATGTTAGATATCGTTAGATAAGTCTTATTCACACTTATTTATATCACGTAATAATAAGTCGCTTTCTCTTCCAGGATCTATGTCCGGTGTAAACAGGAGAAGAGTGGGAACAATACCCCTGTCACTTGATTACTTACCTTGGTTGGTTTATAACACTTTTAATTTTATATAACGATAAAAACCCTTTTAAACATATTTAAATAAACGAATCGATTATTAAAAAGCTTTTTACAAAAACCTAAATATATATTAAAAATAATATAAATTAATATGTAATATAATTACGAAGTATAATATTAAAAAGAAAATATATATAATTTTAATAAAATAAAGTTTATAATTAATATAATAATAAAAAATATAAAACGATATAAATAATTATAACAAATTTAATAATATAATTAAAAATAAATTATAATTATTTAAATTATAAATATTATTAATTACATTTTATTTTATAATATTATAATAACTTATTATTATTAAAAAGTAAAATTATAATATTAAATAATAATTAAATTATAAATAAACTTAATAGAAATTTTATAAGGTATTTTTATAAATATATATAAAAAATGAAAAAAACCATATACTTTTTAATTTTAAATAATTATAAAAGTTATTATTTTATTAATTTCGAAAATTATTACTAAAAAAATATCGTTATATTTTATATATTTAATTATTTATTATATAAGTTTTAACTTTTTAACTTTTTAACTTTGTATATTTTAATATTTTAAAATAAATATATAATAATTATTTATAATATATTATTAAAAAAGACTTTTTTTATTAACTTTATAAAAATATTTATATAATAAATAAAATGATATTTAACGATTTAAAATTTAAAAAGGTTTAATTACATTTATTTATTATTAATTTTCTATTTTAATTTAAAAATTTAATTAATTAATTAACTTAAATTACGTTTTAAAAATTAAAATGTATTTAATATAAAAAATATTTAGTTTTTAAAATATAAAACTAAATAAAACGATTTAAATAATAATAATTATTAATTAATTTTAATATAACGTGTTTTATATATAAGTAAGCTATATAAGCAAGTAAACTATTTAATTTTCTATATAAAATCGACTTTTTTAAAAATTTATAACTTTATATGTAAAAATCATAAAAGTCTCGATTTTTTTTCTTTTTAATTATAAGTAAAATCGGAAAAATAAATTTTAAGAAACGCGAAAGGAAAATACATAAAAACTAAAATTATAATAAAATATATAAACTTTTTTACGTATTTCTTTATACTTTTTACTTTTTTTTTAATTAAACTATATAATTATATAACTAAAAAAAAGATTTAAAACTTTTACGATTTTTATATATAAAATTATAAATTTTTGAAAAAATCGATTTTATATAAGAAATTAAATGGCTTACTTGCTTATATAGCTTACTTATATATAAAACACGTTAATATAAATAAGTTTTAATAATTAAAAATATAATAACTATGAAATTTCGTTCACGAGCTTATTTCATTTATTTGTTTATATAATATATTAGTTTAAAAAAAAGAATTTTAATATTAAAAAAACCGTATAAAAACTAAAATTAAAATAAAACATATAAACCTTTTTACGTATTTTTTATATATATTTAATTTTCATTTTTTTTTCATTTTTTTAATTAAATTATATAATTATATAACTAGAAAAATGGTTTAAATTTTTATTTTTATTTTTATATAAAAAGTTATAAATTTTTAAAAAAAGTCGATTTTATATAAAAAACCATTTTATTTATAAGTTTATTTTGTTTATTTACTTATATAATATCTTATATAAATGATTTTTAATAATTAAAAATATAATAATTATAAAAACTAAATTATTTATTTATATTTTTTACTTGTTTAAATAATATATT
Organism: Biscogniauxia marginata; assembly: GCA_022695795.1. NCBI lineage: Eukaryota > Fungi > Ascomycota > Sordariomycetes > Xylariales > Xylariaceae > Biscogniauxia > Biscogniauxia marginata. The sequence goes on from MU404209.1 coordinate 57,782, forward strand.
AATAAAAATTATAAAAATTATAAAAATTAACTTATTTATTTATTTAATATTATTTATAAGATAATAAGTTATTTAAATAAATAAATCACTTAATTTTTATATAAAAATCGGAAAAACCCCGGTTTTTTTAAGTTATATAATAATTTAATATAATTAATTTTTTTAAATTAAATATATAAAAAAATGATAAAATAGTTTATATATTTTATTTTACTTTTTTAATTTTATAATTAATTATATAATAATTTTTTTCGATTTTTATATATTAAATTATAAATAATTTTTTTATTTTATATAAAATATTAAATAACTTATTTATTTAAATAATTTATTAATTTATATATAATATTAACTTATTTATTTATAAGAAATATTATATATATATATATATTTAAAAGTTTTAAAAGTATTCGTTATAATGTTAAGAAAAAGTATAAAGAAAAAAACAAATCTTATAACGAATACTTTATAAATATTAAAGCATTATTAAACACTATTAATTATTATACGTACCTTTATATATTTCGTTTAAGTAATAACTACCGTTTTAATAATTATATTATTTAATAATGCGTTTTACTATTAATCAATTATACGCTTCCTTAATATAAATAAGCTTAATTTAACTTTTTAAACTAAAAAACGAAAAAAAGAATCGTCACGGAGATGAATCGTCACGGAGATTTAAGCCCCCCTTTTCGCGATAGTTTACCAGGCTTATTAATAAACTTCGTAATACTCGATATTAATACACCTTTTAATCTTAATAGCGTATTTAATTAGGTATATAAATAAAAACTTTTTAATAAACGTTTTTCGAGCTTAATTTTAGGCTCGAAAAGCCCTTATTATCGCGTAAACACCCCCCTCTCTTTATCTTTATTTATATATAACCGTTTTATAAAAAGTATAATCGTATTAATAACCTCTTATAAAGCCTTTATTAAAGCTTAATAAAATCGATTTCTAGAAATTAATTTTTAAAACCTTTTTAAATTAAATCGATTTAAACTTAACACGAAATCCGTTTTTTTATATACTTAAAATATATTTTTTTATTAAAGAAATTCTTTAAAAAAAATTAAAGCCTTTAAATTTTAACATTTTTATACTTATTACGAATAATATAAAAATAACATATCTTATTATTACGTATTTGGTAAATAATTTAAAAAAAAGTAGATTTATAACGCTTGTTATTTCGATATTAAGCGTTTTTATTTAAATATCGGTTTTATTAAAAATAAAACTGCCGCTTAGAAATATCTATATAAAAAAGGGTTTATATATATCGATAAAGATATAATATAACCATATAAATACTAAAAAGAAGTTAAAATAGATTTCTAGTTTAAAGCCCCTATTTTTTAAACGAAAAAAGAATTTTTTAAAAAATTTAAAAAATGTGCTTTACGAGATTTAATTTTATATTTTATAATAATAAGCTTATATGCGAATTAAAAATAAAAATTTATAATTTAAAAATATATTTTACCAGATTTTAATAAAATCTAAAACTTATTAAAAAAACTTTAAAAATAAAAAAATAAAATCTTTTTAATAAACGAAGTAAGTATTTTTTCATTTTTTAATATTATTTCACTTTTTATAATTATTTTACCCGTCGGCGAGGGGTAATTATATATAAGTTATAAAGACTTATAAACTTATTAAGCGTTTTAAAGGGTTTTAAAGGTATTTCACTCTCGTGCTTTAAAGGAGCCCCCCCCTTTATATCTCTTAATATAAAATAAATATTATAAGTTTTTTTTAGTATTTTCGTAAATAATTACCTCTTTTTTAAAAAGCGCTTTAACCCGAAATAAAAAGTTTTTTTATTTATTAAATATTTATTTAAAGGTTTTTAGCTTTATATAAACGTTTATTTTATAATAATTTATATAATTTTCCCTTTTATTTTAAGTTTTCTTCTTATTCTCGTTTTTCGAGAGGTTTTTCCCTTTATAAAAAAGGGGTTATATATAACATTTAAAAAAATACGTTTTAACGAATTAATAAAGACTTATTTATAGTTTTATAAAAAGTATAACATTAATATTTACTTAAAATAATTCTATATATTATATATATATAAAAAAACCCGTTTTTTCAAGATAATATAAGCTTAATTTCTCGGGCCTTATTATTATATAGTTAAAGCATAAAACGCCGCGTTAATAAATAAAAACGTCGATTATATCGTTATAAATAATATTCTTTTAAATAGTAAAGAATTTAATTAGTTTTATAAGTAAATATTAAAATATTAAATCGCTTTTTTAATAACAAATAAATATATATACCTTATAAGTTTTATAAATTAAGTTTTATTATATATTTACATTTTTAACTAAAATCTTAAGAACTACTTTAAAATAAATATGAAATAGTTAAAAAGAAATTATATATTTATGAAAATTAAATCTTTACTTTTTATTAAATAAGAAAAACCTCGCATTTTAAATAGTTAAATAAAGGCTTTTAATTAATTCATTAAAGAGATAAAAGCTAATAATGGTTTCGAAGTATAAAGAATTAAAGTTTTTATTATATAAAATAAATTAAAAATTAAAAAAATTAATTATTATTTTTATTAAAAAAATACTATAAAAAGGCGATTATTCTTTAGTTTTAGTTTTATTTACAAATATAGTATTCTTTTAAACTTAATAAACGGAAATAAATAAATCTTAAACCTTTAAAGCGGGAAAAATAATACTAGGGTTATTATTAATTAAACTATTAATAATCTTTAAAATCCTAAATAAAAGCCGTATTTTAAACCGAAAAGTAAAAGTAATTATATGTTTATATTTAAGCCTTTTATTTTCATTATTTAAAATCTCTTTATCCGCTTTCCGTTTTAAAGGTTTAAGTTTTTTATTTATATTTATTTTTTTCATTTTAATTATAACACTATTTATTTCTTTATAAATAGATTTTTTAATAATAAAAAAAGATATGTAAATTAATATTATAATATAAAAATTATATTTTATAATACTCTTTTTTTTAATTTAATAAAACTTATTTATTTTATTATCACGAGTTTTTATAACTTAATTAATAAGTAACTAAATAAAAAAATAAAAATTATAATTAAGATTTAACGCGAAAATAATAATATCGATTTAAAATAATATTAAATTGTTATTTTTTATTTATAAAACGAAAATAAAAAGGCTAAGTATTATTTTTCGAAAAAGGAAAAAACCTCGTTATAACTGTAAACGAATTAATTTTAAACGACATATTCTCGACTTAATTAAAACCTGTATTTAAAAACCTAGTATTAGTTACTTTCGTAACACGCCGATTATTAATTTTAAACACGTTAAAAACAAGATAAATTCGCGGCGTAATGCTTTATTAAACTAAAATATATATATTATAAAACCTTAATATATAAAGTTTTATCGAGATATTTAAGCCTCGAAAAAAAACCTTGTTATTATTATAATAAATATTTATAAAAAATTAATTTTAAATAATAAAAATTTTATATCGTTATTTTTAATATATATATATTAATTAATAAAAATATTCTTAATATTTTTAATTATTTTTATTTTATTATTTTTTTGACGTTAAGTTAATAATTATATATATTAAACGAAGTTTTATTTAGTATTATTAAATCGGAAATGACGTCGTCGGCCTTAATTAAATTTATAAAGCATTATCGCCTTTAAACCTTAGTTATATTAATAATAATAAGGGTAATTAAAGATTAAAATATGAAATGAAAACGTTTTAGCTTAGCGGGGCGAGCTGGAGTTATTAGTCACGATGGCGGGCGAATATAACGTTATTAAGAAAAATAACAATAACGCATTTAAATAAACTATTAAAAATATAAAATTTTTATTAAAAAATTAATAAACCTTAAAAAGTTATTACTTAAAAACCGTAAATTAAAATTAATATCGACTTAATTTATATTAATAAAATAATATAAATAGTTTTTTAAAAAGGTAATTAAAAAGTAATCTTAATATAATATAATATTTTTATTTTTAATAAGACGCGTAATTTTAAACTTAATAACATTAATAATATTAATGTCGATAACTTATATATTAAATTAAGCCATATAATGCTTGAAACTGTAAATAATGATAATATTTAAAACGCCGATATTTTAATTAAAAACTTTTATATATATTTAATTAAATTAAATAAAGACGACAATATAAATAAAACGCGAGGGGTTTATAACAATGTAATAAACGCGAAAAAAAACTTAATATCGCTAATAATAATTATTAAAACCCGTTATTTTAATAAAAAAAGAAACAAAAATAATATAAATAACATAAAAATAAAAAACGCGATATTAAAATAGATATAAAATAAAATATATTATTTATTAATATAAATAAAAACGAGAATAATAATAATTAAACTATAAATAAAAAAAGAATAACTAATAAGTAAATAAAGTTAAATAAAAAGAATAAAAAGAACTTATTATATTTAAAAATAAATAATTTATATAAAAAATATAATATATCACTATAAAACTAAATAACTTTAATAAAATACGAATAAAACATAAATTACGTAAATATCGTTTATATTATAAATAAAACTATAATTCGTTTTTATATAACTAATAAAAAATAATATTATATCCGCGTAAGCGGCTTGAAACGGCTTTAATCGCTAATATATAAATATATACTTTAAAAAAGGTAAAAAAAACTTTAAAATAAACAAGTTCGCCCTTAATTTTAAGCGATTAATTAATAAGATTATTTAGATTTTAATATAAAGAAGCTAAATATTAATATTATAGCTATAAAGTTATATAAAAAATTAAAACGGTCTTTTATTTTAAAAATAGTCCCTTATTTTTGGTATAATTAGCGTGACTAGGTATGTCAGCGCCCCACTCTGGCGCGGTAATGTAAGCACGGTGTCCGAGGTGGGGCTATTCGATTGAAAACGGGTGTCAATGGGTGTGATCAGGTGATGACGCTCCCATTTCGTGATGGGTAGTCAAATCATCGCGGGATCTCGATATCCCCGGAAGTAACAGCTTCGCCATCTACCCTCGGGTACGTTTTTTCGCACTGGTTGTGAAATCAACCCATACCCTCAGGGTGTGAGAGAAGGCTGTAAAAAGGCACATTGTGCCCACGATGCTACCACCTATCGATGAAGATGTTCTTAGGAACAATCCCGAATTTACAAATGTCTACAAGACAATCACCGGCTCGCTTCTCAATCCGGATAGCTCCACGAAGGGTGATGCCGCTGCAAAGAAGCGCGATGCGGTTCGTGAGGTGGGTAGTAATATTTACTCGCCGAATTGTCTCTACTGATGGATTCCATCTTTACTAGGAGCTCAAAGCACACCGCCTCAAGTCGACACGACTACACCTCCTACACCAAGCTATCGTCACCGCCGTACCGAGATCGACGCCATCATCAGAGTCGTTCCAGCCGCAAGAACGAGCCTCCCGCCGGACGAAATCTCGAACCCAGCCTGCCGCAAGCCTACAGGCATCGGCCTTCCCGCCGGAACTATTGGATCTGCTCCTCCTGATCCCCGTCTTCCTATCCAAGGCTTCTTCAATGTCATCCTCCTCCCTCATCCTTCTCCTCGGCAACCCGCCATTCACCAACCTACCGGCCTACTTTCCGCAAATCGCAACTCTCGTCTCTGCCCGCCTAACCCGCCAAGCCAACACGCTCGCCCGCGTCCTACACCCAAACACAAACCCCTCTTATATCCACCGTTCGATCCCCTCCTTACACGCCACAACCACCTCTCTCCTCTTTCACCTCTCCGAGTCGAAACTAGCCCTCTCACATGCACGCCTGCAGACCACCCATGCTCTGACGCGGCACCTAGCCCAGCACACGGCAGCATTGACACTCTTGCTACGCGCTCTCGAAGCTAAACATGGCTCCGCAGCCCGGTCGACAGAGCTCCGCGCCGAAGAGGCGGGCCTGGATGCACAAAGCTGGGCTATTGCCGCTGAGGCGTTGCTGTGGGATATGAGGAGGGAAGTTTATCCGCCTGAGGCACGAACGGCATTGGAGAATTACCGGAGACACCTACGGGATGCGCGGAGGAGGCTTGCGGATAGCGTGAAGACGAGGGAAGTTGAGTTAAGGGATTACGGGGTGGTTAGGAGCGGTAGCGACCAGGTAGAGGATGATGACGATGGAGGGAACAAGACCAAGGAACGCACGATGCGCGAGATGGCCAGGGTATGGCGCGAGATGGACACAAGGTTGAGAGAAGTCAGGGGTGACCTGGACCGGCTGGGTTAGGATAGACTGGTGATCAATATAGCGTTGCTATCAACGGAATCTGCGCCATATACTCGTTCATCGCGATCACGTCATCGCCAGATGCATTAGAATGGTGATATACTCATTTAAGCCGTTACGGCCCGTGATATAATTAGCACAGTGACATTTCATAGTCAATTCATGTATATGCTGCGCGTGAAAACGAGGGAATGGCTGTCTTGATGAGAGGGAGGCGAAAGGAGGCCATATGAGGCCATCTGCTAATATGCACCGGATAAACGTAGGGTTATTCAGCAGGACTTGTGAAGGGGAAGAGGCATCGTACATATTTGCTATAGACAGTTCATAGAGGGAATAGTTTAAGCCGATTGCAGAGAAGACGGAGAGGGAGACGCAGCTGTTTGGACTCAAAACCCAATAAAAGAAAAGAGAGGTTGTAAAGTGGATGGATTGTGTGAAGCTAGCTAGTCTGCAATTCGTAGATAAACCTGTCTGCTGACTAATCCGCTGCACCGGCCTACACAGCAGTTTAAACCAGCGATATAAACTGTATGATTGAATTGTCTAGTCCATTTGCCCCACAGCCAGCTTAGTCTGACATTCACCGTTGCCGCTACGTACAACTTTTATGGTTTACAGATCGCGTGAATGAAACAAACGCCGCAGAATGCTATTCTTTAACAGAAAAAAAAATAATGGTCCAACCAGCCACCCACACATGAATGCTGTCCACAATACCGTCTCAGTTTTCAGTTGTTTCCATCCAACCCTCTAACCCTTGACCTTGTAGATAGCCTCGGCTAGACGACCAACGTTGTCACTGGTGATACCTGCAACGCTGATACGGCCATCCTTGGTGGCGTAGACGCTGTGCTCCTTCGCGAGCTTCTCCATCAGAGGCGCGTCCAGGCCCGTGTAGGCGAACATGCCAATCTGCGAAGTAATATGGCTCCAGTCGTGCGAGCTACCGAGCTTCTCGAGGTTCTCCTTAAGCAGGGCGCGCATCGTGATGATGCGGTCCGCCATCTCCTTGACTTCGCCGAGCCACTGCTGGTACAGGGCCTGGTCGTTCAGGATTGTCGAGGCGATGCGCGCACCATGCACCGGGGGGTTCGAGTACAGCGGCCGCACAAGGATCTTGATCTGCGAATCGATGCGCTTCTTCTCCTCCGGTGACGCGGTCACGATAGAGAATGCTCCGACACGTTCGCCATAGAGGCCCTATATCCCGGGGTCAGCCATCGATGATAAAATGTGTGCCCTTGCTACCTCAAGTGAACAAGCTAGATAGGGGGAGGGGGAAATTAACGGGCGGGGTGCCGGGGGCCGGGGGGTTATACCATATTCTTGGCAAAGCTCTGCGCCAGGCTGATATTGTGGCCCTGCTCAACAAAGTACCGCACGGCGAAGGCATCCTTGTCCGTATTACCACTGGCGAAGCCCTGATAAGCCATGTCAAAGAAAGCATAATGGCCCTGGGCTTTCACAGCGTCACTGATTTCCTTCCACTGCTCAGGAGTGGGGTCTACACCGGTAGGATTGTGAGCGCAGGCGTGGAACAAGAAGATGCTGCCCTTGGGAGCGGCGATAATATCGGACAGCAGGCCCTGGAAGTCTAGGCCAATGGTCTTCTTGTCGTAGTAGCGGTACTGCTTGACCTTGAGGCCGGCATCGTTGAAGACGGCCTTGTGGTTGGCCCACGACGGGGTAGGGATGTAGATGGTCTTGTCACCTGGGTAAAAGCGCTCGAGGAAAGCCGCGCCGATGCGCAGGGCGCCGGTACCGGAGATGGACTGCGTGATGGCGAGGCGGTCGAGGGCCGACGAATCCTTGCCGTAGGCGAGCTGGGCGGCGGCATTGGTGAACTCGGGGATACCGGTGATTCCGGCATACTCCTTGTTCAGGTTCGACGAGACGACCTTCTGCTCAGCAGTACGGACGGAGGGGAGGACGTAGGGCTTGCCCTTGTCGTCTCGGTAGGCACCAACACCTGTACGATGAGCGGAGGGGGGGGGGGGGGGGCGTTACATTTAGCCTGGTTCGTCTGCGCACAGCTTTACCTGCGCCATGGGGGCAAAGAAGACATGGGCCATAGTAGATTTGGATTGCCTACCTAGGTTGATCTTCTTCTCGAACGAGTCGGCCTTGAAAGCTTCGGTGATTCCTGCAGAGGCAGTCAGAAAGGGTCACGCATTTCAAGGTATGTGGCGGGACAAGACAAGACAAGAAACGCACCAAGGATGGCCTGGCGTCCACAAGCAGCAGGGTGTCAGCATTCTCCGCGATCGCAGGCTCGATGGAGGCGCAGATTAACTGTCAAGACTTACATCCTATATGGTCCGGTAGTTAGTGCAAGACTTAATTGAGTCGTCAGCGGTCACGTACCGGTGCACCTTGAGGCACATTTGCCCAGGTGGAGGCAGCTCTGGCAGCTTGGAAGCTGAAAGCCGAAGCTCGACGAAGCGCAGCTTGGCGGGTCGCGACACGAAGTGCGGGCAACATCGTCAGTGGCGTGTGTGAGGCGGCGCGCGCGTGCGTATAATGATTGGGATGGGTGGTTCAAGTAATATGAGTGGTGACTGTGTCGGGAAATAATAAGAATAATAAGATACAGAGGAGGGATTAGTAAAGAGGTCACGAGTCGTTCCAGTAACTTAACCTACATAGGTCAAAAGTCAGGAGATTATGTACTACTACAAACATCCATGCAACTACTATTGCGAAGCGACGGGACCTGAGGAGGGGTTACCTACCCGGAGAATCGGATGTGCGCGGGAATTCGGGTCTCTTGACCTGTTATGTGGTGCAACTAACCTAGGTGGTACTAGCAGTGTCACTACTTTCTATTAGGCAGTTTACATGATCTGATCTTATTAAGAGCTCGAACGATATTTTTAATAATATTTAATTTAATATGCATTAATTTTTTTTACTAGCTTTTAAATAAAAAAAATTATTTATAAGTTAAAATTAAATTTTTTTAATAATTATTATAAAATTTAATTATTTATAATAATAATAATAATAATAATAATAATAATAATAATAATAATAATAATAATAATAATAATAATAATAATAATAATAATAATAATAATAACTTTTTAATAACTTTTTAATAACTTTTTCTACTTTTTTTTATAGCCTTTTAAACTTTTTTATTTAATAGCAAGTTATAAAATCATGGGAAGACACTCGTTAAAACGTCGCCATACTCTATGTACGATAATCCCATCTTCTCAATATCGTAGTCATTCCAGTACCCGCCTCCAGCAAGTGCACTTTGCGTCTTCCATCCGGTGAACTTGGATCGCGCCTGCGTCGCTGTCGTACCCTGAGAAGGCTTTGAGTCGTTTGTGACCCACACGAGTGGCACGACTTCCATGCTAAGCTCACTTTGCCAGCTTCCCGGGTCGTTGCCCGCGCCACCGTCATAGCATTGTAGGTACACCCTATCCAACAATAGGTCCGGCTCCGCCAGGCCGTTATTGACCTGAGTCTTCACAGAGACCCAGAAGCGCGAGTTGGTGTACGGCGCGATGGTGTACTTGTAACCTATTGTTCCGAGCATTCTTGCGAAGGCGACGGTGCTTTCTACATCATATATAGACTCGTCGTCGTTATTGACAGCATCGAGGCCCCAAGCCGTCTTGAGTGCAGCGAAGTTGTGGTACAGCGCCGTCGTGGCGCCGGGCCCCGGATTGCTCATCAGCTCGCTCACGTGCTGGGCATTCATTGAGATCTCGACACGGCCTATGTCCGTGCTGTTTTCCGACTTGAACGAACGCACCTTGTCGGCGAGCTCTGCACCGCCGACGTATGCGCCATTAGATGCGATTAGGACATCACTGCTTCCAGGTGTGTTTGAGTAATACATGATGTCGCCATTATCGAGGATTCCGACACCAAAAATGATAAGGGTGTTGAAGCCAGAGGTCGTCAGTGATACGGTGTCTGATTTCAGCACATCTTTAAACAGGTATATACTCCTTATACTAGATGCGGCGGCACCGAGAGCAGAGGAGACATGGTGAAGGAGGAGCTCAAGGAGTAGAGCCCTTGCCAATGCGTAATATCTCATCCCTTGGGATTAGTGAACCTAAACCCACGGCGATCAGAAGCTATAGATTTTGCAGGTAATGTGCCAGCGGTCAATATAGACTTTGAAATCAATATTGTCCACTGATCTTCCTATTGTAACGAAGTTTATAATGTATATATTAACAATGGCCAAATAGCATCAAGGGGGGCGGATAAGTACCTAGGTATATATATGATAACAGGTCAACACAGAGTGAAGCACTTCTCACTCGCCGGGGCACTGATCATATAATAATTCAGCCCACGCCTTGGCTTGTCAAGAGTACAGAAGACCATGCAGGAAATCTATCTTCTCCGCACGTCGTTTCATTGCTGATGAACAGGGGGTATTCTTAATCGGATAACCACCGCCAATGTTTCCGTATTTGGCCCGTGGTTAAATATATTCCTCCACTAGTTAATAATGGCCTTCCCATTTGGATACGAGGCGATCAAGTTTCCTGCGAATACGGATACCGGCGTCTACGAACCTATTAGAGCTGCGCTGGTGGTTCAACAAAACCACAAATTGCCTGCTTAAGCAGTATTGAATATTATAGGATTTAACATCTACTTGTGTCTGCTCGGGAAGACGGTTTATTAGATTTCATTCTCCATGGAAACCACCTTTGGTAGGTATTAGCAGGGATCGGTATTCCCATCCAGGCTAATCTATACAATGTGCAGATATCTCCTCTTTAAGGGTTTCCTTCAATAGCGCATTTCGAACCTAGAGCTAAACAGGGCAACTCTAATGCAAGGTATTATTTTGCACTCAGTTCAATGAAACCTTCCGTTTCTGCTCTAACCTGCCTACTTAATATCCTACCAGTACATCCGTGACAGCTACCTTGATACATTACGGTGTGAAATTCTGCAACTCTGGTAATACTCCAGCCGTTGAGAGGGCCGAATCTGCTTTCAACCAACGGGGGGGGGGGGGGGGGGCGGCGGGGGGCCGGGGGCGGGGCGCGGGGGGGGCGGGGCGGGGGGGAAG